>CAUYQU010074539.1:0-41888 GCA_963574635.1 Cheracebus regulus
TTCCAAATTAAATAGTACTAAGAATGTCTCAAAGTGAGCTTTGGCTAAAAGGTCACATCTTTTTTCTTTTTTTAGAGGAAGTTTCACTCTTGCAGCCCAGACTGGAGTACAGTGGCGCCATCTTGGCTCACTGCAACCTCCACCTCCCAGGTTCAAGCAATTCTCCTGTCTCAGCCTCCTGAGCAACTGGGATTGCAGGCATCTGCCACCATTCCAGGCTATTTTTATTTTATTTTATTTTATTTTTATGTTTAGTAGAGGCAGGGTTTTACCATGTTGGCCAGGCTGGTCTCGAACTCCTGACCTCAGGTGATCCACCTGCCTCGGCCTCCCAAAGTGCTGGGATTACAGGCATGAGCAACCTGCCTGGCTGGTCACACATTTTGAAATTAAGTTATTATTGACATGCCACATCACCATATGATATAGTTTGGATATCTATTTCCTCCAAATCTCATACTGAAATTTGATCACCAATGTTGGAGATGAGGCCTGGTCCAAGGTGTTTGGGTCATAGGGGTGGACCCCTCATGAATGGATTGGTGCAGTCCTCCCGGTAATGAGTGACTTCTCCCTGTATTACCTGTATTACCTCCCACCTCCAGATCTGATGGTGAAAAACAGCCTGGTATCTCCTCCACTCTCCCTTGCTCCATCTCAGGCCATGCAACACACTGACTCTCTTTCTTCTTCTGCCACCACTGGAAGCTTTCTGAAGTGCTCACCAGAAGCAGACGCTGATGCCATGCTTCCTATACAGTCTGCAGAACCATGAGTGAAATAAATCTCTTCTTCATAAATCATCTAGCATTGGGTATTCCTTTATGGTGATGTAAACAGACTAAGACACAATAAAATGCACCATTTTAAAGTGTACAATTCAGTGGCTTTTAGTATTTTCATAAAGTTGTACAACTATCACCACTGTATAATTGCAGAACATTTTCATCAACCCCAAAAGAAACCCCAACCGCATTAGCATTACACCCCATTACCACTTCCTCCCAATACCCCGATAACCACTAATCTAGTTTCTATTTCCATGAACTTGCCTACTCTAGACATTTCACATAAATGGAAACATCTGTGACCTCTGAATCTGGTTTATACAACCATGAACATTTATCAACAAGTTTTATGTGGATGTATGTTTTCTATTCTTTTGGGTATATACCTAGACATGGAAATGCTAGATCATATGGTAACTCCATGTTTAATTTTTTGAGGGAATACCAAAACTGTTATCCAAATCACCTGCACCATTTTATATTACCCAAAGCAATGTAGGAGGGTTCTAATTTCCCCCAACCTCACTAATAACTTGTTATTGTTCATTTTTTGACACCCACAATCCTAGTGGATTTGAAGTGGTATCTCATCGTGGTATTATTTTGCATTAGCCTCAATGACTAATAAAATTAAGCATCTTTTCATTTTTTCATGTGATTATTGGCTATTAGTATATTTTCTTTGGATAAATGTATTTTTAATTATTTTGTCCATTTTTAATTGAATTACTTGTCTTTATTGTTGAGTTAGAATACTTCATACAATCTGACACAAGTCCCTTATCAGACAGATCATTTGCAAAAATTTTCCCCCATTCTATGAATTGTATTTTCACTTTCATTATAGAGTCCTTTAAATAATAAAGGTTTAAAATTTTCCAGGGGTCCAATTGATATTTTCTTTCTTTTGTTGTTTGTGCTTTTGGTGTCATATGTAAGAAACCACTTCCTAGTCAAAGTCATGAAGATTTATCCCCTGTACAATTTTATATAGAGATTTATAGTCTTGGCTCTTTACTTTTAGCTCCTTGGCCCATTCTTAGGTAATGTTTGCATACAGTGTGAGGTATGGGTCCAACTTCATTCTTTCACATGTCTCTTTCGTTATCTCAGCATCATTTGTCAACAATTCTTTCCACTATTAAATACTCTTGGCACCTTTGTCAAAAATTGACCAAAATTAAGGGATGATTATTGGACTCTTGATTCCATTCCACTGATCTCTAGGTCTGGTCTTATGTAATAGCACACATTCATAATAACAGCACATTGGAAATGAGATTTGAAATGGGAAAGTGTGAGTCCTCCCCTACTGTTATTTTTCAAGATTGTTTGGCTATTCTGGTATTCTTTGATAACCATATGAATTTTTTATTACCTTGACAATTTCTTTAAAAGGGGCAGCTGAGAATTTGACAGTTATTTGCTTGATAATTAATCTGGGAATTATTGCCAACGTAATAATATTAAGACTTCTTATCCATGAACTAGGTATGTCTTTGGTTTTGGTATTAAGGTGCTACTGGCCTCAGAACAGGTGGTGAAACAGTCCTTCCTCTTTAGTTTTTTGAAAGAGTATGTAAAGGAACAGCATTCATTCCTTAGATATTTGATAGAATTCACCAGTGAAGTTATCCAGGCCTGGATGTTGCTTTGTGGAATTTTTTTGTTTTTTGTTTTTTTAATGACAAATTCAGTCTCTTCATTTAGTATAGGTTCATTCACATTTTCTATTTCTTCTTGTATCAATTTCAGTAGTTTATGTCTTTCTAGAAATCTGCTCATTTCATCCAAGTTATCTAATTTGTTGACATAGAATTGCACAGTTATGCCTTGGTATATGAGAGAGATTAGTTCCTGCACCCCCAGATATTGCAAAATCTACATATTTTCAAGTCCTGCAGTGGGCCCTGTGGAACCTGCACATATGAAAAGTTGGCCCTCTGTGAATGTGAATTTCACATCCCACAAATACTGTATTTTTCTATCCAAATCAAAGAGAAAAAATCTGCATGTAAGTGAACCTCTGTGGTTTGAACCCATATTGTTTAAGGGTCAACTATATCTAGTATTTCCTTATCATCAGTTTTATTTCTCTAGGATTAGCAGTAATGTCCCCTATTTTATTCCTGATTTTAGTAATTCCAGTAGTCTCATGGTCAGCCTAGCTAAGGGTTTGTCAATTTTGTTTAATTTTATGAAGAACAGATGTTTGGTTTCAATGATTATCTTGTTATGTTGACAAGGCTGCCTTATTGGTATATTCTTTTTCTGTTCTCCATTTCATTTATTTCCTCTCTAGTCTTTATTATTTCTCTACTTCTGTTTCTTTAGTTTGCTCTTATTTTTCAAGTGTCTTAAGATGGAAAGTTTGGCTATTGATTTGATATCTTTGCTCTTTTTTAATATAGGAATTTGAAGCTACAAATTTCCCTCCAAACAGTGTTTTAGCAGCATCCCATAAGATTTAGTATGTTGTGGCTGTTTTCATTCATTTCTGTTTTTTCTTTCATTTTTCTATTATTTTTTTACAAGATTATCTCTTTGTCATTTTCTTTTATTAGTTAGACTACCATATGTTTAGGCTCGTATCTCTAAGTTTAACTTGATGGATGTGCAGATTCATGTTTTCCACCAAATTTGCCAATTTATTTCTTCAAATATTCTTTCGTCCCTGTCTCTCTTCTTCTGAGGTTCTTATTCTGCATGTACTGTTATGCTTGATGATATCCCACAGGTATCTGAGGTTCTGTTCATTTTTCTCAATTATTATTCTTTATTTCCCTCACATTGAATGATCTCAATTCACTTGTCTTTAAATTTGCTGATCATTTATTCTCCCAGTACAAACATGATGCTGAACCCCTAGTGGTAAATTTTTCATTTCAGTTATTATACTACAACCTTCAACTGCAAGTTTCAGTTAATTCATTTTTTAAAAATCCATCTCTTTATTGATACTGTCTATTTTGTGAGACACTGTTCTCATTCATTTCTTAAGTTCTTTAGACATGGTCTCGTTTATTAATTTAAATATATTTAAATAGGTAATTGAAACTCTTTGTCTAGGAAATCTAATGTAAGGGCTTTCTCAGGGACAGCTTCTATTAAGCCTTTTTTCCCTTGTTCAAGGGTCATATTTTACTATTTCTTTGCATGTCTCATTTTTTAAAAGCTAACATCCTAAATAGTGTGGCAACTTTGGAAATCAAACCCCTCTCTTTCCCCAGAGCTTGTTGTTCTTGTGGTTGCTGGTTGTTTATGACTTCATGGACTAATTCTATAGTCTGTATTCTTTATCATATGAAGCCACTAAACTCTCTGGTCAGTAAGCTCACTGGTCAACAAGTGACTGGACAGAGATTTATTTAAATGGTTTGAACAAATATCTCCAAGCCTTTGTCGAAGGGCTCTCTGTGTATTGTATTCAACATTCAGCCAGACCGTTTGCAACAGTGCCTTAGCCTTCACTCCTCTTTGCAGAGAGCTGAAGGTCAGCCAGAAGTGAGAGATTAGAGATGTCTCCAGTCTTTATTCTAGACAGGTACAAACTCTGGGTATGTACAAAGCCCTTCTCATGTGCATGACCTCCTAGATTTCCAGGAATAGCTCACAACTTTCCAAAGCTCTCCAAGGATAATTCATTCTCTATTTTGTCCTTTTAGGTTTATTGCTCAGCTTCTTTTTGCTACTTTATTCTTTAGCCGTCTGTGGAAACTGTAGTACTAAACAACTGCCACTGATTGTTTTTAGAAAATGCCCTAGGGGGCAGGCGCAGTGGCTCACATCTGTAATCCTAGCACTTAGGGAGGCTCAGGCAGGTGGACTGCTTGAAATCAGGAGTTCAAGACCAGACTGGCCAACGTGGAAAAACTCGGTCTCTAGTAAAAATACAAAAATTAGCTGTGCGTGGTGGCAAATGCCTGTAATCCCAGCTACTTGGGAGGCTGAGACAGGAGAATCGCTTGAACTTGGGAGGCAGAGGTTGTAGTGAGGCAAGACGTAACCACTGCACTCCAGCCTGGATGACAGAGTGCAACCATCTCAAAGAAGAAAAGAAAATTTAAAAAAAAAAAAAAAAGGAAAGGAAAGGGAAGGGAAGGGAAGGGGAGGGGAGAGGAGGGGCGGGAAGGGAAGGGCAAGGGAGGAGGGAGGAAGGAAGGAAGGAAGGAAGGGAGGAAATGCAGCCAGGCATGGTAGCTCATGCCTGTAATCCCAGCACTTTGGGCTTTGGGAGGCCGAGGCAGGTGGATCATTTGAGGTCAGGAGTTCAAGACCAGCCTGGCCAACATAGTGAAACCCTGTCTCTACTAAAAATACAAAAAATTAGCCAGGCGTTGTGGTGGGCATCTGTAATCTTAGCTACTCAGGAGGCTGAGGCAGGAGAATTGCTGGAACCAGGAGGCAGGGGTTGCAGTGAGCAGAGATTGTCCCACTGCACGCCAGCCTGGGCAACAGAGGGAGACTCTATCTCAAAAAAAAAAAAAAAAAAAAAAGAAATCAAAAAAGCAATCACAGGCAGGTTGCAGTGACTCATGCCTTTAATCTCAGAGCTTTGGGAGGCCAAGGCAGGAGGATTGCTTGAGGTCAGGAGTTCCATCTCAAAAAAAAAACACAAAAAAGAATGAAAGAAAACTCGATGGTAAAAAACAAACCATTTAAAGAGCAAACTCTGAGTCGGCTCAAATAACATAGGCCCGATGAGTGTTATTTCTCAGATTTTAGGAACCTCAAACCCATTCAACCTTCACCCATGGCTGCTAGAATGGTGGTTTATAGAAACATTAGTTTTCAAAGCTACTATGAAATAGCAGAAAGGATTCGGAACATGGCAAATCAAAATGTCACAGAGCTCAGTGTTTTCTCAACTACTCAGCCATTTTTTTTTAAATAAGCACACCTTGTTTTGCCATAAAATGTTGGTTCGTTTTTGGAGTTTTTAAAAAGTTGACTTTGGACATTTCTGCCAGTGTTTTTGCTGCTTTTATGAAAGATCAAATTTTTGAAAGTCATTTTTCAACCATTCCCACCGAGGTAACCTGGTAAGAGCTTTATGATCCTTACTTTCAATTACCATACAGCTTCCGTAATTGTTAAATCACTTTAAAATTAAGTTGCCGGGTCAAGAAAAAACTTCATTATTGAGTAGCCTGAAAAAGCCCTATGAGTACATTTATTGCTTGATCAGCAGACTTCAAATGCCTACAGAAGTGTGTGGCACAGGGCAAGAAGCCTGGAGGACAAAAGTAAAACTTTGTCTCAAAAAAAAAAAAGAGAAAAGAAAAGGGCAAAAGCGGAAGGTTTGGACAAGGGTTACTTCTGACTCAGAAACTTGAGGTCCTATAAAGCCTCCTATAGATCTATTTTTAACCAAATATCATGGATAATTAATCACAGCACCTTCTAAAAACTAACCCTGCAAATGGCTCTCTAGAATTAATAGGAAGACAATAAAAGCTTTAGGGAGGAGATCAGACTGTCCATTACGGAGTGTGGGAGAGAATAGTCATTAAGGAGCACAAAGTCATTAAAGAGAGTCCTTTTGCCCTCTCTTCAGATACTAGGACTGGGGACCAAGAAAATTCCTAAGAAATGGAAGAAAACAGGTCTACATAACCATAACCAACAACAATACCATCATCAATAATAGCAACATCCCCTGCCCCAACACCACCACAAAGCATGGCTTAGAAATCTTACTGCAATATTCCTCAATAATGTTTAGCAGTCCAAGATTTTTTTTAAAAAAAGACCACACAAGAGAACATTATCCTTGAAAAACTTCAGAGAATAAATTACAAAAAGTTAAGAGAAGTGAGAAGGGAAAAGCAATATGGTACATGCTTCTCAAGTTTTTTATTATTCATCATTATAACTTTAGTGATGAGAAAACTGAGGTTTAATTTAGCAAGGTCATATAAATTACAGTGTTATGTACTGTCTTCCAAAAAATATTGTAAATTTCTAATAAAAATTGACAATGTGGATCAAACAGCTTAAAATTTTCTATACCCTTTTACACTGTAAATTCATATCTGGGACACCATACCTAAAACCTAATCATGGGATTGTCATGGTGGAAAACACCTGTAATCTCAACACTTTGAGAGGCCAAGGCAGAAGGATTGCTCGAATGTCTGATGGCAACAAAGTGAGACTCCCATCTCTACAACAAACAAACAAACGGAACTAATTCTGAATACAAGGGGATAAATCTTTATATCCAAAGGTAGGCATTCAACATTATTTCATTATTACTGATAAATGAAAACACATAAAATGTCCAATGATTGGGGAATAATTAATTATGTTCACTTAATGGACTATTATTGAACCTATTAAAAAGGAAATTATACAAAATTTTCTGAACATGACAAAATAGCTAGAGTGTCACACTATTTTTAAAAAGCAGAATATAAAAATCTGTACACAACAATTGTACACAAATACAACTATACACAGAAAACTGTGTTTCAACCCCCAGAAAAGCCAAGAAAAAAATACACCAAAATAATTGTGATTCTTGGCCAGGTGCAGTGGCTGACACCTGTAATCCCAGCACTTTGGGAGCCCAAGGCAGGCGGATCATGAGGTCAGGAGTTCGAGACCATCCTGGCCAATAAGGAGAAACCCCGTCTCTACTAAAAATACAAAAATTAGCCAAGCATGGTGGCGCATGCCCGTAATCCCAGCTACTCGGAGGCTGAGGCAGAAGAACAGCTGGAACCCAGGAGGCGGAGGCTGCAGTAAGCCAAGACCATGCCATTGCACTCCAGCCTGGGTGACAGAGCGAGACTCTATCTCAAATAATAAATAAATAAATAAATAAATAAATAAATAAATAAATAAATGTGATTCTTTGTGGAGTGCATATATGTGTAAATTTTAAAGTCTAAAATGAAATGGTTTAAAGTCTAAAGTCCCACTTACAGCTGGGCATGGTAGCTCATGCCTGTAATCCCACCACTTTGGAAAGCCGAAGCGGGCAAATTGCTTGAGCTCAAGATCAGTCTGGGCAACATGATGAAACCCAACTCTACAAGAAAAGCTACAAAACTTAGGGCCAGGCATCATGGCTCACACCTGCAATGCCAGTACTTTGTTAGGCTGAGGCCGGTGAATCACTCGAGGTCAAGAGTTCGAGACTAGCCTGGCCAACAAGGTGAAACCCCATCTCTACCCAAAATATAAACAGTAGCCAGGCATGGTGGTGGGCACCTGTAATCCAATCTACTCTGGAGGCTGAGGCAAGAGAATCACTTGAACCTGGGAGGTGGAGGTTGCAATGAACTGAGATTGTGCCACTGCACTCCAGCTTGGGCAACAGAGCAATACTCCATCTCAAAAAAACAAAACAAAACAAAATAATAACAACAAAAACTACAAAAATTAGCCAGGTGAGGTGTGCATCCCAGCTACTCAGGAGGCTGAGATGGGAAAATCAAATGAGCCTGGGAGGTCGAGGCTGCAGTGAGCCACAATCCTGCCACTGCACGCACTCCTGCCTGGGCGACAGAGCAAGACCCTGATTTAAAAAAAAAAAAATCCCACTTAAGCTACTCATTAGCTATGTGATCCTGGACAAGTTTCTTAACCTCCATTAGCCTCATTCTACCTCCTTAAAATTGCTCTGAGAATTAGATTGTACACATGAAGCAGTATACACACAGTAGGGGCTCAGTATATGGCAGCTAATAATAATCATTTTTCTCTATTTCCATAGTTTTATAATAAAGTATGTTTATATTATAATGCAAAGATACCAATAAGATCAATTATTAATTTGTTTAATGAAAACTGCCTACCATCATGTAGCCAGTAAACAACAGGTCAGAGTCTGAACTCAGGTCCAGCCAGATCTAAGACCATGTGTCTAAATCCTATCCCCATAAAAAAAGTAAGATAAGATATAAGGGTCATTGCTATGGATACAATATGGTGGCAGGAACAGAATAGAGAGGCGAGCTCAGAGTGAAAGATTACTGGAGTCCAGGAGACCTTATTGAGGAAGAAAGAGTAAATGGCAGACAGGCCTGAAGCCTAGGCCTGCCAAATGATACTCCTGAGAAAATAACACTCACTTCACTAGATCTCTCTATTAACAGGAACATCTTGGGATCATTTTGTACCATTTACTTGACCCTGGCTGGCACTTAACCAGTAGTCAGTCTCCAGATCAGTCAGATGAGAAATAAGCAAAAAGGTATAAAAATCCCATGAGAATAGGGGACTCATGTTCAGCAGTCTGTTCATTCTGCGTGGGTGCCACCTTCTTTATTCCAATTTCCCAGTGGAAACTTAGAAGGTATTGGAGCTTTGAAAGCACACTGGGTTGTGTCCTGCTTTGTGAATCCCAGAGCACTGACAGTGTGGAACTGAGACCAGGGCTCCAGGAAAGCAGCCAGTATTAAGAAATCCCACAGCCTTCTACGTTCTGAAAAATGGCTAGACTGCAAAGGACCACTTCATATATAACATCAATCTCCATCTTTCTTCATGCCTTCCATAAGATTTGCAGGTGACTCCCTTGTTTACCTGCCTCTACAATACCCCAATTTCTTTCCTTTCCTTTGAGATGTTCCTCATTAATAAAGGTGCTCCCTATGGCAATAACTTCCTTAACTGTCCAGTGCATAGTTTTGGTGCTTTTTGTTTTATTGTCTGAGTTACATAGGAAGCACCGTGTAATCAAAAGAGATGTTTAGACTTCCCTAGCTTAAAGGGGTTAAATGTTACTAATGTACATACTCCAGAAATTGAATGCTATACAGGAAGTTCTTAGAGAACCATCAATGTTCTTGCTTTCCATGGTATGTTTTATTAAGATTTTTCAATCTCTTTACTTGATATCCTTTTGGGTGCCTGGGGGTTGTTCAATCAATCCTCCCACCTCAGCCTCCCGAGTAGCTGTGATTACAGGTATGCATCACTGAGCACAGCTTTACTTGATATTCTTGATATATTCTTGGTATATTCTAACTATAAGCTTGGTATATTCATGATATATTATATCAGAATTATTATTTTATGTCTCAAGACTTTTTTCTTTAGAAAGGTTGTGTTCATCAATTTTTATAAATTAAATATTCACTCTTCTTTGAAAATAGGGTTATTATAATGATAGATTTTTTGTAAAATCTTTTTTGGATTGATATTTCTTATTTTTTATATGCCACACAAACCCCGTATACTTTTCAGTTGCATTATTCTTCTTTTAATAAAATATCATCAAGTCTTCTACTTTTGAAAATGATCAGTAATAAGTTAGCCACTGCCATTTTAAGTCTTTTCTCATCCATACATAAGTTTTTATGTTTTAATCTGATGATTCCCTGAAAGTATTTAGAATCAGCTCCTAGGCTCAAGTGATCCACCCACATTGGCCTTCCAAGTGCTGAGATTACAGGCATGAGGCATGGTACCCAACGCAATTACCACCTTCTCCTATGACTTTGAGTCATGGAGAACTAAAACCTGACTGCCCAGATCTCAATAGAGACTTTTGATTACCTTGTATTGTCTCTTTTCCTCAAGATCTAAGAAGAAGCTCTATGAACTCAAGCCCAACAACTTGATATAAACCTCCAAGGGCTTATCACCACAGCAGAACGTGCATTGGGCTAGAACGTTCCCCAGAAAAGCTATTGCCTGCACTAAGAAAGTCTGGCAAAATATTTGGTTCATGCATGCCCCTATATGAAAGATAACCAATATGGTGAACAATATCACCAAACGCACTGACATATATGCTTAAGAGCTTCAAGATGTATAACCAAAAGATTTTACCCACCAAGCTCATGAAAGTCACTGAACCTTTAAAATTCAACTCCTGGCTCTTTACTTAAACACAATATTTTATATTAGCACTTATTTTTTTCATTTTAGCCATTCCTCTTTTAAGATGCCTGACCTCCAGGACTCTAAAACAACTGACATTTGCCACCACTTCTCAAAGGAGACTTCAACTGGTTTTGTAGAAAAAAATACCAACAAAACCCCTCAAGAGACTATTTCTTAGGCCCTTCTTTATCCCAACCAAGAGGTTTATGATCTACTGTGAGTTGTTTAGGAATGAATAATATTCACATTGAACAAAATTCAGGATTGGGGGACTGACAGTGTTGAACCCTCATCTCTCAGAAAGCAGTAATAGGTGGCTGATGGAACTTTCTATCTACAAGTCTGACCCTAAATCAATCTTCTTGGTTCACAAAGATGTTTCTTCAAATATTTTAGAATAACTGGAGTGGAAATGTGATTTACAGTCTGAGATTTAGAACACTGTTTTTTTTCCCCCTGACATAAGCAAACAACCCACTACAACCCAATGGGTGACATTTTCTGGAAAAGAGGTAGCAAGGTAGATACACAGAAGAAAAGAACTGTGCTATCTGGGTTCTCCTGATGGATGCTGTGCTCTGGTGATAACAAGACTGAAATTTGAGGTTAAAATATGAGGTTCTCTGAAGAACCTCACCAAATAATCTCCAGGTACCTAGGCTGCAAACTTTAAGGAGGTATATTCACTCTCAACTGCTAGTCTGTACTTGCGCAACCCTAAGAGTAAATGCCTCCTTAAATCTGAGCCCTAGCCACCTGCCTTGTCTCACCTTAACCCTGGAACTGACTTTGATATCACTTCTGAGAAGGCTTCCTTGTTTATTCTCCCTATCATCCTGTCCCCCAGTACATACACACACCAATCTGAATGAGGGGCTACCATGTGCTTACCTCTACCATAGTTCTTACCACATTGTGTTGCCATTGTCTATTTACTCATCTGCCTCCTTTAATAGACTATGAGCTCCTTGAGGGCAGGAAGATGTGTTCTATGTCTCTGAATCCCTTGTTTATGTCATTTAGTGGACACTCTCTACCTATTCACTATAGAACAAAAATACATATAAGGGATACTGAGAAAAGAGTAAGCTGGATGGGCACAGTGGTTCACACCTGTAATCCCAGCACTTTGGTAAGCCAGGGCGGGTGGATCACCTGAGGTCAGGAGCTCAAAACCAGCCAGGCCAACATGGTGAAACTCCATCTCTAATGAAAATACAAAAATTAGCCAGGTGTGGTGACACATGCCTGTAATCCCTGCTATTCGGGAGACTGAGGCAGAAGAATCTCTTGAACCCGGGAGGCAAAGGTTGCAGTGAGCTGGGATCAGGCTACTGCACTCCAGCCTGGGCAACAAGAGTGAGACTCCACTTCAAAAACAAAAAAAGTGGCCAGGCGTGTTGGCTCATGCCTGTAATCCCAGCACTCTGGGAGGCCGAGGCAGGCAGATCACGAGGTCAGGAGTTCAAGACCAGCCTGGCCAACATAGTGAAACCCTGTCTCTACTAAAAATAAAAATAAAAATAAATTTAAAAAGCAGATTCTCTTAACCCTATGTGGAAAACAAGCTTCTTTCTAGCTCTTGGTACTGTGGTGACATTGCAAGTCATTTGCCTATGCTAAAACATATATGATTGGAAATTTTATGAAGACAAGTTTCGTAGCAGATGCTCAATAAAATGTTACTGAATGAATCAATTGGGCCTTAGGAGAATCAGGTTCTAATAGTAAATGTGGTACTATGTAGCTGTGTAGGACCTTCAACAATCATATCCCTACTGCTGGATCTCAGTTTTCTTATCTGTTGAATTGAGGGGTAAACTTGCTACTATTCTCTCTCTCTTTCTCTCATTAGTTTATATAAAATGCTTAGAAGGACACCTGCTATTTAGTAGTACTCTTAAAATGTCTGCTTGTCTTGTTTAATCTAGAAATCCCACTTTTCAAGAAAATTGTTACATGAAAGCCCAAAATAAACCGCTGCTTCATTTGATCATGAAACATGGGAGACACTGAGGCTCTAAGGAGCACAGTTTGGGAAAGCCTGAGATCTATCCTGGGGTTCCAAAATGCTCACTGATATTATAAAGACTGTGTAAAAATCAAGGCCCTGGGCTTGGCTATAGAGATTCTGATTCTTTGGATATAAGGTAGGTCCTGTGACTCAGGATAAACAAGATCCTCAGGAGACTTGGATATGAAGTTATACAAGAAATAATGAACTAAATACATTTAAGGTCCTTCCCAACACAGACATTTCACAATCCTACATTTTCCTTCGGTTAATTTGGGAAATATAAATTTCAAACCAACATTGTTTTCCACAAATTCTCTTCTACCATATTCCTAGTAGAATCAATAACAATGAATTATTGAGCACCAACTATAAGCCAGACACTGAGCTAAATGATTTACAGACACCCTCTGATATATGTATTATCTGACTTGCTCCTCATGACCTTGTGAGGTGGATTATACTCCCCTACCAAACCAATGAGGAAAACAGATGCTCAACAAGCTCAATTAATGTTTCCAAGATCCCATAGCTAACAAATAAAATTCAAATCTAAGCAGACACAAGACTTCTTAAACACCTGGGATTTCTTTTGGTGACTGAGACATAGAGATAAAGACAAGGCAATGCCAATTGAAGGCATAGATGTCTAACTCTGCAGTAAAAAAAGTCACGGGCAAATCAATGACACATGGCCTCCCACTTGTCCCTGTTAAACACAAACTATTCAGGGTAAGTCCTAGAGCTGATCATCAGGGGAAGGAACTCTTCAGAATCCTCAGGCTTTCTCCATGAGCTCTAGGAAGCACTGTCATTTCTGCTAAATAATGAGTACCTACAATGGGGTCAATGCTACTGAGTGACCTTTGGAGCCAAAAATGAAAATTTTATTACGGGAAGGCCCTCTGTACATATAATGTGAAATCCAAAAGGATATCACAATTTCATTCAAAGTGTGCTTTTAGCAATTTTTCCAGTGAAACAAAATGTATTGACTCAGGGCTAGCAGTATTGGCAATAGGAGGGCATGGCACACTCTGCGTTCTCAGCTTCCAGAGCAACTACTCTTTCCCAACAATAGCCTCCCAGTAGGGTCCCCAAGATTTTTTCTCAAAGCCTCCAAAGAGCCTCAGCATCAGCTGTTAGAGCACTGGCTATTCCTCTCATTACCACCACAATTGCCAGCTTTCAAAATGAGATTCAACGAGGACAATGACCATGACAGGGCAACGAATTTTCAAAACCTCTCTTCAGTCCTCAATAATAAAAGTCAGTTCATTAAGTCAGCTTCCCTACAAGCAGTGGTCAAATGATAAGTAGGAGATTCTGAAATTGGCAGGCAAATGATCACTGAGTTAAAGAGTTATTGTAAGTCATACACTAAGCAGCAAAAAGGCTGGGAGGCCGAGGTGGGTGGATTACTTGAGGTCAGATATTCGAGACCAGCCTGACCAAACATGGTGAAACCCTGTCTCTATTAAAAATACAAAAATTAGCCAGGCATGGTGGCGGGTGCCTGTAATCCCAGCTACTTCGGAAGCTAAGGGAAGAGAATAGCTTGAACCTGGGAGGCAGAGATTGCAGTGAGCCCACTGATCTCCAGCCTGGGTAACAGAGGGAGACTCCATCTCAAAAAAACAAAAAACAAAAAGCAAGAGACTGGGTGTGGTGGTTGATGCCTGTAATCACAGAACTTTGGGAGACCAAGGTGGTGGGAGGATAACTTGAGTGCAGGAGTTCAAGACCAGCCTCGGTAAACAAAGCAAGACCCTGTCTTTCTTTCTTTCCTTTTTTTTTCTTAAGCAGCAAAGATGTAATGGACAGCAGCTCTCATGGAGTCCCATAGACCCCCACAGGAACCTGACAGCACCAAGGAGTCATTTTTCTTTTGCTTATAACTCATTATGCTCAGGCTCACACACCCTTTTTCCTGCATAACACTCATTGACATTTGTGGTGAGGTTCATGGGGTTAAGAGAATTAAGGCTCAAAGTTCAACATAAAGGAAGACATGAGAAAAGTCTCAGATCTGTTGTTGGCTTTGGTATAAATGGGCACCTGTTCAAAATCAGACCCTTGCAGCAGAAAAAGGAGCCATTTATGTAATTTCATGTACCATGTATCTCCCAATCTTCCAACTGACAGGCAAGTAGCAGTTATTTTTAAAAAGAAGTACAAGAAATATCTTATATTAATAATAATGTTGAAATACCTAATATCCATTTAGACACTGTACCCACTTGGCATTATCTCATTCCCATTTCACAAAATGAGAAAAAATAACACTTAAGAGAGGTGAAGTCACTTGCCAAAGTCACAGAGCTATTAAGATGTAGAGGTAGAATTCAAATTTAGGTTACTTGATTCCAGAGCCCATAATGTTAACTTTTAAATAAAGTCATGCACTGGGACCTGGATAGATGTACTGAAGTAAAATAAAAGGGAGTGAATAAGAAAGTAATACAAATACAAATATCTGACTCACTAGTTACACAGTCACATTTAACCAAAACATTCACCAATCCAAATCTAAAAAAATTCATTGCAATATTATTTAAAATAGCAAAAAAACGGAAATAAGTTATATTTCCAAGAATAGCTAGTAAATAAAGTATCACTGTTGTAGTAATAAAAGTTGAATGTATCCATTATTCATTCATTTACCAAATTTCATTGAACATCTTCTATATGCCAGGCACTCCTTTATGTGCTGGGAAAACAGCAGTGAACAAAACAAGCCCATACCCACCACCCATAAAACTTGTGAAAAATTTTAAATGACATGGAAAAATGCTTACAATAAAATGTTAGGTTAGAAAGAAAATATTATATAATCAGTATGAACTACACTGCATACAAAGAAAACAGACACATATAGAGAAAAAGACATAAAGGATAATACAAAAGCATGTCCACTATGCTACTTCTGTGTAGAAATGTCTTCCTATCATAAGTAACTTATATTTTAATATATTATTCAAATTGACTACAATAGGCATTTATTAATAATAATACATTTTCATATTTTAGTTCCAGGGCTAATAAATATAACTGTGTTACTAACTTGTTCCAGTAACAATAGAGCGCTCATAATAGCTCTTTGGTTCAGTGTTCTCATCTAGCAAATGCACTTTAACTCAGGAATCAGCAAACTTTTTCTTAAATGATCAGAAGATAATTATTTTAGGCTTTGAGGATGGTCCAGTGGCAGTCACTAATTACTCAGTGCTACTCTTGTGCCACAAAAACAACCATAGAAAATGCTCAAATGAGTATGGATATGTTCCAATAAAACTTTATTTACAAAAGCAGGTAGTAAGCTGGAATGGGATCAGAGGTTTGTTAACCTCCCCTCTTTACCTTCATAACAACTAATACAAACACAAACTTCTTTTGACTTCTACTATTCAACTTCCTCTTTTTAACATCTTTGATAGATATTAACCCCATTTTACAGAGGACAAGACTGAGACTCAGAGACAGAAATATCTTGTCCAAGATTATAAAACTAGTAGTGTCCAAGATTATAAAACTTGTTACATCTAGTTCCCTAGAGAGATTTCTAGGGAAATTTGTTCCTTAGAAGAATCTAACTCCAACCATTTTGAAAAATAAACAAAAAAAAAAAAAAATCCCTTTTAATGTATCATTTAGGAAAATAACTATGCTTTAAAGAAAAGGTTACTTGCAGACTGCCTGAACCTCAGTAGAAGTTTAAGGGTATCTTTTGATTGCTGTTGTTTGAGGGAGAAATGGGACTGGAAGGGAGTTTCCTTATCCTTCCTAAGAAACCTCCCAGGGCCTTGGCATTAGACCACAGTGGATGAAGATGTCCAAGTGCTCTGTATCCACAAATCAAAAAGACTACACGGTCTCAGGGCTGCCTCAAGAGGTATGTGACCACACATAGCTGAAGACTTACCAATGTTAATTTCATCATCAGTCAGAGTGTCTCCAATGAAATCAAACTGAAATGACTGCAGTGTCTGGGAAAATTTCTGAACAGCAGAGGAATAATCTGCAAAGGAAGAGTAACAAGAGAAATGGTCAACAATGCTATGCTTTGATCTATTTCCTCATCTCTGTAAGAACAGATAAAAGAAAACCAAAGGTAAGTGCTCTGAGCAGGTTGCAACTTGCGTTTAAATGAAATAAAACAAAAGATTAGACATGCAGTAAAAGAAAATTTGAGCAACTAAAATCACAAGAAGAAAGGATGGGACAGCTCGGTGAAGTCCTTAAAAGTTATGGGACACGTTTTTATCCTCAACACTTCTCCTCTCTGACCTGTTCTACTCAAAGCATGGAAGACATGAAACCACTTAGTTACACCCTTAAGAGGGTCTCCTTACACATTTCCTAAACCCCTATTTTATGGGCAAGACACTAGTTGCTTTCCATTTTATACATGTGGAGTTCAAAGTCCCAGAGCTGGGTGGCAAAGCTGGAAATAGAAGCCAGGTGGTCTGTGTGCTTCTCCAGAGCCCTATCCATCACAATACAGGTACCAGCTGGACATTTTACATGTTAACCAGATGACAGCCTGGGTTAAGATGCTATCTGGAAGATGAAGAGACTTAACTTGTTCACAGAGTATTTGTCAAGAGACCTAACCTAAGGAAGCAATGAATGACAACAATCAGGGTGATATGGCCAGACAAAAGCTTTTATTTTTGGTGAATGATTTTGAATTTTAGAATATATTTTAGTATATAAGTTGGCATAAAATTAAATTATGTTTAGCTATTGAGAAGTTATCTTTATTGAGTTTTTTTTAATGTTCCCACTAAGAGGTCCAACCCAACTTTTGACCCTTGTTACACTCCAAGAGTGGTTCTAAGGCCAGCAGCATCATCATCACCTGGGAGCTGGAAGGAAATGCACATTGCCCAGCCCTACCCTAGACTTAATCAATCAGAAATTGCATGTTTATACAAGCCCCAGGGTATTGATATACTCTTTAACTTTGAGGCACACTACTCTTACCAACTAAGCTAAGCTGTTAGACCATATTCTAGGAAAGCTTAAGCTTGTTGGCTATTTTTGGTTCCCTTTTCCAATTTCTTCTTTCTCTCCTTAGTTTCATCACCCTCCTCATCCTGCGTTTTCAAATCTGTCATAGGCATGCACTTACTGAGCCTGAGTGTTTGCTCTCAGACCAAGGAGAGTGGAGACAAGGCAAGCGACCATACTTAGTCCTTTTAATGAAAAGCCGTCACCGTTCAGCAAAGACACAACAAAACAAGCTCGAGCGTTTGGCTAAAACAAATTATATGCCAAAACTTTTTTAGCATTTTGTCTTTGTCTCATTTTCAGAAATGCTTGTTTTCAGAATTTTAAGCCTTAACTATTTGAACAAATCACTGAAAATAGTAATAAATAATAATAATGACATTTTTACACAGACCAGGTTACCATGGCTTCTCACAATGTTGACAATCTAGAACCACATTTTCCACTACAAATCTAAGCCACATGAATGTGACAAGTGTATGCACACCCTTCAAATCTTTTCACAGTACATCAGCAACGAGAACACAAAACTGGCTCCTTGTCTGGAAAACACTTGCTTTTCTCTGCTCTCCTTGGCTAGTAGTAAAAAAGGACAGGTCCAGAATTCCCCATCTGCTCTCTGTTAAGCTCAGGGAAATTAAATAAAAACATTTATTGTGTTGCTCTTCTACACATACTAGTATTTCCTAAATATTATTTGATCCAAGAGATGAACAGTTATTAATTATTCTTCTTCTTAAAATTATCTCAAAATTTCAAAAACCACAAATACTACAATCTTCAACATTTGTAGTATTTTGAAAAAAAAAGGTAAGGAAGAAGTTGCAACTAGTCTCCCTTTTCATTATTTCTACTATCGCTTCTTTCCTCCAGACTCCGGGTCTTTAAAACACTATATATACAACGGGCCTTGAACTTCTATGAAGAACTTTCCACAAACATTCCCATTTATTGCTCCCAACTACCTAAAAGTAGGAAATACTGTCCTCACCTTACAATCAAATGAACAAAAAAATGAAACAATGCACACAAATTCCATTCAAAAATCTAAACAAGCAGCCGGGTGTGGTGGCTCACGCCTGTAATCCCAGCACTTTGGGAGGCTGAGGCAGGCAGATTACCTGAGGTTGGGAGTTCGAGACCAGCCGGGCCAACTTAGTGAAACCCCATCTCTACTAGAAAATACAAAAATTAGCTGGGTGTGGTCGTGGGCACCTGTAGTCCCGGCTACTCAGGAGGCTGAGGCAGGAGAATCACTTGAACCCAGGAGGCAGAGGTTGCAGTGAGCCGAGATCGTGCCATTGCACTACAGCCTGGGTGCCAGAGCAAGACTCCATCTAAAAAAAAACAAAAACTGAACAAAGCATAAATTCATAGATCTTCTTGAAACAAGCTTCCATATAGTTGCGCCCTGTGCTGAGAAAAGTCCTGGAAAAGACTCATATATTTTAGATAAATAAGTGAGGTAGATGACTTCTAGACTACAAAGAATCCATAGATAACCTAGAAATGCTTGTCATGTGTGACACATTTAATTCCTCATCACCTTAAAATATTCACTATATCACTCAAAACAATGTGAACTCATAATTTTTCTTCCCCATCCCCGTCCACCCTGCCACTATGTCAATATTTTTCAGTCCAGCTTTCAGGGTTCTCTCTGTATCATCTTACTTATATATGTGTCTTTCACAATGTCTTTACTTCACCTTTCCCTTATTCATTATAGAATGTAGTTGGATAGTGCTTTTTAGGCACTTTGAACTTTAAGGGAATGAGGTAGAATATAAACAAGGTTAATTAATTAATTGGTATAGTGTAGACAACTGTTTTTCATCACAATTCTTCTTTAGAGTTTCATAAAAATAGAATCATACAAAATAGACTCCTTTGTACCAGAATCATTTAGGTTTGTACAATGTTTTTAAAATTTATCCATGTTATCACTTGTATCAGTAATTTATTCTTTTTGTTGCTAAGTAACACTCCATTATGTAAATATAACACAATGTGTTTATTCATCATTTGTTCATGGACATTAGTGTTTATTTCAGTTTTTCACCATTGTGAATAAAGTTTCAGTGAAAATTCTTGCACAAGCCTCTTCAGGATATATGTTTTCATTTCTCCAATGCATGGGTTACATGGTAAATTGGTAAGTATGCATAACCCAAGTGCGACATTTAGCTAAAAAGAAATCAAGAGCCAGGTGCGATGGCTCATGCCTGTAATCCCAGCACTTTGGGAGACCAAGGAGGGCAGATCACTTGAGGTCAGGAGTTCGAGACCAGCCTGGCCAACATGGTGAAACCCTGTCTCTACTAAAAATATAAAAATTAGCCAGGTGTGGTGTCAGGCACCTGTAGCCCCAGCTACTTGGGAGGCTGAAGCAGGAGAATTGCTTGAATCTAGGAGGCAGAGTTTGCAGTGAGCCAAGATCCTGCCACTGCACTCCAGCCTGGGCAACAGAGAGAGACTCCAAAAAAAAGAAAGAAAGAAAAGAGAGAAAGAAGGAGAGAAAGAGAGAAAGAGAGCATCAAAAAAGCAGCAATAACAGGCAGGTTGCAGTGGCTCATGCCTTTAATCTCAGAGCTTTGGGAGGCCAAGGCAGAAGGATTGCTTGAGGTCAGGAATTCACAATCAGTATGGGCAATACAGTGAGACCCTGTCTCAACACACACAAAAAATTCTTTAAATTAGCCATGCATGGTGGTGCAAACCTGTAGTCCTAGCTACTTGAGAGGCTGAGGCGAGAGGACTGATTGAGCCCAGGAGTTCAAGGCTACAGTGAGTTATGATCATGCTATTGCACTCCTGCCTGGGTGACAGTGAGACCCTGTAACTTAAAAAAATAAAAATTAAGAAAAGAAAGCAATCACATTTGCAATAGCTAAAAAAAAATGCCTAGGAATAAATTTAACCAAGGAAGTAAAATATCTACACATGGAGAACTATAAAACACTGATGAAGGAAAGTGAATAGGATGCACAAAAATAAGGAAAAGTTCATGAATTTTAAAAATTAATATTGTTAAAATGAACATACTACCCCAAACAATCTATACTTTAGTGCAATCCCTAGCAAAATGCAAAGGGCATTCTTCACAAAAATATAAAAACAAATGCTACAATTTATCTGGAATCACAAAAGACCCCGAAATCAGTATGTCAAAGAGATATCAGCATCATTTTTACTGCAGCACCTACTCACAATGCCAAAATATGGAATCAACCTAAGGGTCCATCAGTATATAAATGAATAAAGAAAATGGGCTGGACACAGTGGCTCACCCCTGTAATCCCCGCACTTTGGGAGGCCAAGGCGGGTGGATCACTTGACATCAGGAGTTTGAGACCAGCCTGACCAATATGATAAAACCCCATCTCTACTAAAAAAAAAAAAAATACAAAATTAGCTGGGCCTATAATCCCAGCTACTTGGGAGGCTGAGGCAGGAGAATCACTTGAACCCAGGAGGCAGAGGTTACAGTGAGCTGAGATCATGCCACTGCACTCCAGTCTGGGTGACAAGAGCGAAATGAAAGAAAAGAAAAAAGAAAAAGAGAGAGAGAGAGAAAGAAAGAAAGAAAGAGAAAGAGAAAGAAAGAAAAGAAAGAAAGAAAATATATATACGTTGTGAAATACTATTCAGCAATTAAAAAGCATGAATCACGGCATTCATGGCAACATGGATAAGCCTTGAAGACATTATGTTAACTAAAGCCAGGGACAAAAAAGATAAATACCACATGCTCTTACTCATATGTGGGAGCTAAAAAAGCTGATCTCATAGAAGTAGAGAATAGAGTAGTGGTTACTAGAGGCTTGGAAGGGTAGGGAGGAGCAGGGGATAAAGAGCAGTTGGTTAGGCCTGTCTCAAAGAAACAAAGAAGAGTTGGTTAATGTATACAAAATTATGGCTAGATAAAAGAAAAACTTTCACTTTATATGGCAATGCAGTGTGAACATAGTTAACAATATTTTATTGTCTATATTCAAATCAACAGAAAATAGGATTTTGAATGTTCCCCAGACAAAGAAATGATAAATATCTTAGGTCATGCTAATCACTCTGATTTGATCATTACACCCATTATATACATATATTGAAATATCACATTATATCCCATAAATATGTATCAAGTATAAATGATTTTAACAATCTTTTATAAAATAAATGGCCATTTTTTTCAAACATGATTATATCATTTTGCATTCTATAGGAGAATTTCAGTTAATTCACATATTTGGAAACACTTGGCTATTTATTTATTTACCTCTTTATTTTCATTTTAGTCCTTCTAATGGGTGTGTAATGGTATCTCACTAGTTTTAATTTGCATTTTCCTAATGACCAACGGTATGAATGTCTTATATATTTACTGGCCATTTGCAGTATCTTTTTTTCAAGATAGGTCTGTTCAAATCTCTTGCCCTTTTTATAATTGAGTTGTCATATTATTAAACTACAAGATTTCCTTATGTATTCTGGAAACAAGTCTTTTGCCAGATAAATGTATTGTAAATACTCTTTCACAAAAGGCTTAACAATCTGAATACTGTTTATTTAATTTTAAAAAGACCAAATCTCTATAAGAACAGTGACCTTTTTGGAATATTAAGGTATCCTAATCAAAGCACCATCTCCATCTCTGCAGTAACATTGAAAACCAACAGTCACACAGCTAGAATAGCTGTGAGAATCAACAGCTTAGCAGCCACTGGGAAAGGCAGAATGTGGTTGAAGCTTCACAAGGCCCTACCCCCAGAAAATTGCCACTCTGTATCCAGTTTAACATGTCCTGTAAGCTCTATACTCAAAATTTGTCTTAGTTTGTTCTGACTTAAAATTCATTCTGTGAAAACAACACTGCTATTGGGGCATCTGAAATCATCTGAAATCATTTAAGATTATGGTGGCCTGAAGCAGTGTGACAGGCTAAAATTAACAAGAGGCTGACCAAAACACTTGATAAAAATAATAATAATAATAATTAAATAAAATTGAAGAACAGGCCAGGCTTGGTGGCTCATTCCTATAATCCCAGCACTTTGGGAGGCTGAGGCTGGAGGATGGCTTGAGCCCAAGAGTTTGAGACCAGCCTGAGCAACACAGTGAGACCCCATCTTTAAAAAAAATAAAAATAAAAAATAGCCAGGTGAGGTAGTGTATGCCTGTGGTTGAAGCTACTCAGGAGGCTGAGGCTGAGATGGCAAAATTGCTTGAGCCCAAGAGGTCGAGGCTGTAGTGAGTAGTGATCACACCACTGCACTGCAGGCTGAGTGACAGAGAGAGACCCCATCTGAAAATAATAATCAGAATAACTGTTAATGGGCAATGACATGCCCATAGGGGGCTTTAAAAAAGTTGTAACATAAAATCTAGAAAGACATGGGCCATAAAACATATGCATGTTCCAAGCTATGCTTGGGCCCATGAAGGACTTAAGAAGTTCCTAACCTCTCACTTCTTGCTTAGCCTAAGTAGGAAGAGAAAGATAAGGCATGATGGTCATCTGCCTAGGTAAACGTTGTTAAAAGCATATCCCAATACACACAATGACCAGCAGCAAAAGCTGGAAGGCTTATTAGTTCAAAGTATTTAAATCATCATTCAGTCATTAGCTGCCCACTAAGCAAACCTACCGGAAGCTTCAGTGGCTTCTAACAACAAAAAATACACACTTTATAAAATTAGTCCAAAAGGTCAATAAACAAGCAAACAATAACAACCACCCTGGGGAAGGGAAAAAAATCTAATTTCTAGAGTTGCCACATCATTTTATATGTTCACTTTTCCACAGAAAATTATGAGGCACACTAAGACACAGGGAACAATAGCCCATGCTCAAGGGGACACCATGTCTAAAGAACTAAGACTGAGAACAATGTCTCACCAAAGAGAAAATATCAATAAAATAATGGAAATAATTTTAAAAGAACCAATTAAACATATAGGTGGTAAAAGAGCTGCTGAATAAATTCTTCCACTGTTCAGTTCCCAGATGGATAGTTCAGTCACATTTCATAAGGCTCTTCAGAGGCTCCAGCATGATTAACCCAGTCGTCTGAGCATTGGCCAACTCAATAATGCATCCAAATACTGGCTTTTCCTCCTTTCCCATTTCACTGCTTTTCCACTTCCTGCATTGATCATTTCCTTTGTCCCTCACTCTTGCTTCCACTCAAACTACCCCTGTTCCCAAGCCTCTGCGTCAAGCTCTCTCTGCTTTTAGGGAGAAGCCAGGTAAAGATAATGAGCTCCTGATTACTGGAGCTGACTACTACTCATTACTGGAGCAAATGTTAGAAAAAAATTCTAGGTATTAGATTATAAGAAACTTGATCAAAAGATTGGACAGAGATCAGTAACAAACTGGAATGGGAAGTTGGGAGATACAAAGAAGGGGAGCAAGAATGAAGGAGGAGAAAAATATGTGAGCTACTTCAAAGAAAAGAGAATCTTTTCTTACCCACACTCTCAAAATCTAAAATAATCTTCAGTATAAAGTAGGTCCTCAATGTTAGCTGAATGAATATATGACTTTAAAAGAGTAAATCAACTTTTTAATTTTTAAAGGTTGAAGCTATCTGAAAAATTAAATCTACTTTTTCCCCAAATTCATTTTCTTTTCTTGAAATAGGGTCTCACTGTGTCACCCAGGCTGGAGTGCAGTGGTGTGATCGCAGCTCACTACAGCCTCAACCTCCTGGGCTCAAGTGATCCTCCTATCTCAGCCTCCCAAGTAGCTAGGACTACAAGCACATACCACTGCACCCAGCTAATTTCAAAATTTGTTTTGTAGAGACAGACTCTTGCTTTGGTTCCCAGGCTGGTCTTGAAGTCCTGGCTTCAAGTGATCCTCCCACTTTGGCCTCCCAAAGTGATGGGCTTACAGGCATGAGCCACCGCACCCAGCCCCCAAATCCACTTTAATATATAAGCAGTTTACTGCCATTTCGGTGGTCCCAGTAATATTAAACAAATACTGCAAAAATTTAGCACAGCCTCACACCTGTAATCCCAGCACTTTGGGAAGCCAAGGCAGGCAGATCGCCTGAAGCTCAGGAGTTCAAGAGCAGCCTGGACAACATTGTGAGACCCTGTCTCCACAAAAAAAAAAAAAAAAAATTCCAGGCATTGTGGTGTGTACCTGTAGTCCCAGCTGCTCAGGAAGCTGAGGCAGAAAAATTGCTTGAGCACAGGAGGCAGAGGTTGCAGTGAAGTGCATGCATTGCACTTCAGCCTAGGTGACTGAGCCAGGCTGGGTAACAGAGCCAGACCCTATGTCAATAACAACAACCAAAAAAAGGGCCCAGCACGGTGGCTCATGCCTGTAATCCTAGCACTTTGGGAGGCCGAGGCGGGAGGATCATGAGGTCAGGAGATAGAGACCATCCTGGCCAACTTGGTGAAACCCCGTCTCTACTAAATACAAAAAAAAAAAAAAAATTAGCCGGGCATGGTGGTGCGCGTCTGTAGTCCCAGCTACTCAGGAGGCTGAGGCAGGAGAATCACTTGAACTCGGGTGGCTGACATTGCAGTGAGCCGAGATCGTGCCACTGCACTCCAGCCTGGGTGACAGAGCAAGACTCCATCTCAAAAAAAAAGGAATTTATAGCGAGTAGACATATGAAACTCCATGTGAATTGTGCCAGTAATCCATTATGCCCTAAAAGCTGCATAAGGATAACCTATAGAAAATTGTTCTGAGATATTAGTGCTCAGGGAGTGGAAAAAGGGTGTATCAAGAAAAGGAAATAATGAAGCCCAAGTCCTAATTAGTTTCCATTTATAGAGAAGACTAACTACAATGCAACATGTATAGAACAGGAAAACAGGTATAAAATGTTATCTACAAGTACAGGTATATATATTTACCTGCATTGTGTATAACTCCATTTGCACCTAGTTTTTAATTGGTATGAAACTTAGGTAGTCAAGTTTCAGTGTGACTCAGAAGTTCATGGATGCAACTCTACTTCTAAAGTAGATTACACAGTGAAAATAGTGAAGGGATTCCTAGGCTTTGTGGTTTTGACTACTTTCAGTTTAAAATAAAAAATGTTCTCTTAACACATACATCCCTGTATACTCATGAATTTTTAGTTTGAAGAATCATCACATTACCACCTGGTAAGGTTGTCTACCTTTCCAAAGCAAAATGAGGTAGTAGAAATATCACTAAGACAGTGATTTGTGCCTCTGGAACAAATCAGTTTTGTGAGTTTGGGCAAGTTAACTTGCCTTCCTGGGCCTCAATTAATCAAACAAAACCAAAAAATGCTACTACTTACCAGTTACTGTGCCTTCCCTTTAGTTCCTACAGTTGTGAAAGAAACATAATATCATGTACCTCATTGGCTTGTGGGGGAATTAAACTAAGATGGCATGGTGAAGTTCTTTCACAAAACAGAAATGGGCCAGGTGCAACAGTGGTTCACATCTGTAATCCCAGCACTTTGGGAGGCCAAGGCAAACAGATCTCTTGAGCTCAGGAGTTCGAGACCAGCCTGGACGATATGGCAAAACCCTGTCTCTATCAAAAATACAAAAAAAAAAATCAGGCAGGTGTGGTGGTGCATGCCTGTGGTCCTAGCTACTCAGGAGGCTGAGGTGGGAGGATCACTTGAGCTTGGGAGGAAGTGGTTGTAGTGAGCTGAGATCAGGCCATTGCACTTCAGCCTAAGTGACAGAGTGAGACCCCATCTCAAAAAAAAAAAAAAAGAAAGAAAGAAAAATCACTTTTTTTTTTTTTTAAGACGAGGTTTCACCATGTTGCTCAGGCTGGTCTTGAACTCCCGACCTCAAGTGATCCGCCTGCCTTGGCCTCCAAAGTGCTTGGATTACAGGTGTGAGCCACTGCACCTGGCCTAGAAAAATCACTTTCTATATGTAATTGTTTATTTTTATTTTAAAGTTGGGCTAACGTTACTATTAACCAGACTGATAGGAACTAATGATGATATATTCAATTATCCTATAAAACTGAAATAAAACTAGAGTGGGACAGTGGTTCTAACATTTGTTTTTTGTTTTGTTTTGTTCTGTTTTTTGAGATAGGGTCTTGCTTGGCTGCCGAGGCTAGAGTGCAGTGCAGTAGCACAATCTCAGCATACTGCAGTTTCAACCTCCTGGGCTCAAGTGATCCTGCCACGTCAGCCTCCCGAGTAGCTGGAACAACAGCTGTGTACCATCAGACCTGGCTATTTTTTTTTTTCTTATAGAGACGGGGTCCCATTATATTGAGCAGGCTGATCTCAAACTCCTGGGCTCAACCAATCTCCCTGTCTCGGCCTCCCAAAATGTTGGGATTACAAGTGTGAGCCATTGCGCCCAGCCTGGATTTTGCATTTTTATATATACACATTTTATTGCACTTTAGGTTCTGGGGTACACGTGCAGAATATGCAGGATTGTTGCATAGGTACATACATGGCAATGTGGTTTGCTGCCTCCATCCCCCTGTCACCTACATCTGGCATTTCTCCCCATGTTATCCCTCCCCAACCTCCCTACCCTCCACTGTCCCTCCCCTAGTCCCCCCCAACAGACCCCAGTGTGTAATGCTCCCCTCCCTGTGTCCATGTGTTCTCATTGTTCAACATCCGCCTATGAGTGAGAACATGCAGTGTTTGGGTTTCTGTTCTTATGTCAGTTTGCTGAGAATGATGGTTTCCAGATTCATCCATGTCCCCACAGAGGACACGAACTCATCATTTTTTATGGCTGCATAGTATTCCATGGTGTATATGTACCCAGATCTTGCATTTTTAAAGGATTATAGATCCCCTTGAAAATGTGATAAAAAAATACTTTCTTCCCAGAAAGATGTATGTAACACAAATTTCTGTGCCATCTCTACAGTCCCAGATACCCTGAGAAACCCAAGTTAAGAACCAATAAACAAGATAATCCTCAAGGTCTCTTCTGTTTAACACTCTTAAGTATATGTTTTTCCTTTTTAAATGGGTAAAAGAAGTAGCCACTCTATAAGTCAGATTGGTTTAACCAAAATATCCTCCTCCTAATCCAAATACATAAAAATACTCGGTAAAAAGGCAACAAACATGTGTGTATTTTTAAAATACATAGTAGACTGGGAAAGCAAGAAAAAGAAGCTCCCAAGTACTAGAAATGAAGAAAAAATTCAAAGCCCCAACAGAGATTAGTACCTGAGGCTACAGAAAGGTATCAGAACTAGATATACTCAGTTCTCATTATTTATGGATTCTCTATTTGCAAATTTGCCTAGTCAATGAAATGTATTTCCAACACCAAAATCAATACTTATGACACTTTTCCCCACTCATTCATGGACATGCAAAGAGCTATGAAAAATGTTAGTCACCAACATGTACATTCCGAAATTGAAAAGGGGGATACTGCCTTCTTGTTTCACCTCTCATACTGTAAACAACTGTCCTTTTCTTGGTCTATTTAGTGCCACATTTGTCACATTTTTCTACTTCTTGTTGATGAGTTAGCTGTTTAATATGGCCCCTTAGCATAGCACTGAAGTGCTATCTGGTGGTCCTAAAGGAAAGAAGGCTGAGATGTCCTTACAGAGAAAACGACAAGAAAAAAAAGCTTCATTCAGCTACAGACTATAGTGCTGTTAGCCATGAGTTCAATGTTAATGAATCAACTATATATGTGATAAAATAAGGGGTCTTTAAACAGAAACACATGTAAAATAAGTTTATGTATTGGCTGGCTGCTGAAAATGTGGAGAGACTCACAGGTACCTAACCCTGGATTTCCTCTAGGAGAAATGGTTCAGTATTCACTAACTCAATGTTTACATTGACTTTACAGAATATAACTACCATGAATAACAAGAGCTGACTGTATGTGGGAGTTGGAATTTTATCAGCAGGCAAAGGGACATTATTTAAAAGCTGGAATCTTGGAATGATGTCTCTTCATGAAGTCTACCGGCATATGACACTGTAGTGAATATACTAGAGAGTCTTACACTGTGGTAAAATAAAGTTACCCAGAACCACAAGCTTTTGCTAATTAGAAAGTTTATACTGCCCACAAAGTTTTCTAACAATTTTAAAACTAATCCTGAACCAGCATCAAGCAAGTTCTAAGAAGAGGCAAAAGAAAAAATTGTTCCATAGGAACACCTCTCTAACCCAGAACACATAAGGGAATCCCAACGAAACAACTGCCACCCAGAACTCCCCAGCTGAAAACTATAAAGCACACTAGGAAACCAACATGAGAGTCAGGCAGCAGTCAAGGCAAATAAGTGGATTCTCTTCTGTAAGATCTAAGATTATATTAGAATCCAAAAAGTATTTTTTAAATAGGAATGCTTTAAATATTCAAAAAAAATTAGGAAAAATCAGAATCCATATACCAGTCACAGATTATCTCAAAAGAAACAAAAATTACAATGACAGCCATTTGCTCAACAATAATTAATACTGTCAAAAAATGGATTATTAGTTTTTACTTGCTAAAAGAAAATAACCATCAACATACTAGTAGCAAACTAGAAAACAGATCTGAAGAAATCATCCAGAGCACAGCACAGAGAGAAAAACAGCTGCAAAATATAAAAGAAAAATGAGGAGATAAGGCTAGAAAGAGGCACTGATAGGGAAACCCAAATAAGGGAATAAAAGGCATGGGGGAGGCAGGGTGCTGTGACTCATACTTCGAGCACTTTGAGAGGCCAAGGCAGGCAGATTGCTTGAAGCCAGGAGTTTGAGACCAACCTGGGCAACATAGTGAGAACTCATCTCTACCCCTCCAAAAAAAAAAAAAAAGATTCTTTAAATTAGCCAGGAATGGTGGTGTACGCCTGTAGTCCCCGGCTAAGGTGGCTGGGGGGAGCTGAGACTGGAGGATGGCTTCAGCCTGGGAGGTCAAGGTTTGCAGTAAGCCATGATAGTGCCACAGTGCTCCAGCCTAGGCAACAGAGCAAGACCCTGTCCCTGATCCCCAAAAAAGAGAAAAAGAACAAAATGGGAATATCAACAAAGAAATTATAAAACAAAATGGATATTACACATTAAAAAGATCAATTCATGTAGAATACATAAAAATTACAAACATATAAGCAACAAACTTGAAACCCTCAAAATACATGAAGTAAAGGTTTTTTATTTTTATTTATTTATTAATTTTTTTTTTTTTTTTGGAGATGGAGTCTCCCTCTCTCGCCCAGGTTGGAGTGCAGGGATGCAATCTCAGCTCCCTGCAACCTCTGCCTCCTGGTTTCAAGTGATTCTCTTGCCTCAGCTTCCTGAGTAGCTGGGATTATAGGTATCCGCCACCATGTCCAGCTAATTTTCATATTTTTAGTAGAGATGTGGTTTTACCATGTTGACCAAGCTGGTCTCAAACTCCTGACCTCAAGTGATCTGCCCGCCTCTGCCTCCCAAAATGTTGGGATTATAGGTGTGAGCCACCATTCCTGGTCAGTGAAGCAAACACTGACAAAACTGAAGGAAGAAACAGATAGTTGTACAATAATAAATACATTAATGAATAAAACAACCAGACAGAAGTTCAGTAAGGAATCTGTGTACTTGAACCACAATATAAACCAACTGGACCAAAGAGGTATATAAAGGATGCTCCACCCCACAACAATAGAATACATATGTTTTGAAATGCACATGAAAAATTCTCCAGGACAGACAACATGTTAGGCCACAAAACAAATGTTAGTAACTTTTTAAAACTTAAAATTGGCAGGGCACAGTGGCTCATGCCTGTAATCCCAGCACTTTGGGGGGCCGAGGCGGGTGGACTCCCTGAGGCCAGCAGTTTGAGACCAGGCTGGCCAACATGGTGAAACCTTGTCTCTACTAAAAATACAAAAAATAGCTGGGCATGGTGGCAGGTGCCTGTACTTCCAGCTATTCAGGAGGCTGAGGTACAAGAATCGCTTAAACGCGTGAGGCAGAGGTTGCCGTGAGCAGAGATCACACCACTGCATTGCACTCAAGCTGGACGACAAAAGTGAAACTCCGTCTCAAAAAAATTTTAAAAAAGCTTAAAATCATACAAAATTATTTTTCTGATAAAAATGAAATTAAACTAGAAATTAATAATGTAAGAAAAAGAGAAATTCACAAACACATGAAAATTAATAACATTCTTTTCTTTTTTTAGAGACAGGGTCTCATTCTGTTGCCCCAGGTAGAGTACACTGGCACAATCTCAGCTCAGTGCAGCCTCAAGAAATCTCCTACCTCAGCCTCCCAAGTGGCTGGGACTACTGGCATGTGCCTCTAGGCTCGGCTAATTTTTTTTTTTTTTTTTTGTGGAGACAGGTTCTCACTATGTTGCCAAGGCTGGTCTCAAACTCTTGAGCTCAAGCAATCCACCTGCCTCAGCCTCCCAAAATGCTGAGATTACAGGCATGAGCCCGTGCTCCCAGCCAATAAGTCACTCTTAAAACAAGCAGTGAGTCAAAAAAGAAATCACAAGCAAGTATCTTGAGATAAATGAAACCAAAAACACAACTTAATTTGCAAGATATATGGTATGCAGTAAAAGCAGTACTAAAGGGGAGATTTGTAGCTGTAAATGCTTATATTAAAAATGAAGAAATGTCTTGAATCAACAATCTAACTTTACACCTTAAAAAACTTGAAAAATAGAAAACTAAACATAAGACAGCAGAAGAAAGAAAATAAAAAATAGTTTCCAGATCAATAAAATAAACAATAGAAAAACAATAAGGAAAATAAATCAATGAAGCCAAAAGATCAACAAGATCAACAAAACTGACAAACTTTTAGCTAGATTGAATAAGAAAAAATAGAGATGACACAAATTATCAAAATCAGGAATAAAATTAGGGACCAAGCACGGTGGCTCATGCCTGTAATCCCAACATTTAGGGAGGCCGAGGCAGGAGGACTGCTTGAACCTAGGAGCTCAAGACCAATCTGGACAACATGGTGAGACTCGTATCCACCAAAAAATAAAAATTAGATGGGTGTGATGGTGCATGCCTGCAGTCCCAGCTACTTGGGAGGCTAAGGCGAGAGTATTACTTGAACTCAAGAGTTTGAGGTTGCAGTGTGTGATGATCCTGTGACTGCAACGCAATCTAGATGACAAAGCAAAACCTTGTCTCAAAAAAGAAAAGGAAAGAAGGGAAAGGGAAAGGAGAGGAGAGGGGAGGAAAGGGAGGGGAGGGGAGGGAAGGGGAGGGGAGGGAAGGGGAGGGGAGGAGGCTATTATCTAAAAAGACAGGCAATAATAAATGCGGACGAGTATGACGAAAAAGGGGAACACTGTTGGTCGGAATGTAAATCAGTACAAACACTATGTAGAACAGTTTGGAGCTTCCTCAAAAAAAACAAAAATTGAGCTACCATATGATCCAGCAATCCCACTAGTAGGTATATACCCAAAAGAAAGGAAATCAGCCTATCAAAGAGATAGCTGCACTCCCATGTTTGTTACAGCACTCTAAGTGTCCATCAACAGATGAATGGATAAACAAAATGTGGCATATATATCACATCATTGATGAATACCACAAATGAGATCTGGTCATTCTTTTTTACGGCTGAAGAGTACTGGATTCAACCATAAAAATGAATGAAATCCTATCATTTCCAACAACATGGATGGAACTGGAGATCGTGTTAAGTGAAATAAGCCAGGTACAGAAAGGCAAACTTTGCATGTTCTCACTTATTGGTGGGAGCTAAAAAATAAAATAATTTATTTCATTAAGACAGAGAGTTGGAGAATGGTTACTGAGTTTGAGGATGGAAGCTGAGAAGGGTAGTGGGAAGTGAAGGAGGGGAGTAAGAATGGTTACTGTGTACAACAGTATAGTTAGAATGAATAAGATCTAGTACTGAATAGCACAACAGTGTGATTACAGTCAACAATTTACTGTATATTTTAAAATAACTAAAAGAGTATAATTGGTTTACAATACAAAGAAACGATAAATGCTTGACATGATTAAATACCTCATTTACCCTGATGTGATTATTAACTACTGTATGTCTGTATCAAAATATTTCATGTACTCCATAAATATATATACCTATTACATACCCACAAAAATTAAAAATTTTAAATTTTTGAAAAAGAAATGAAAGTGAGGATATTGCTACCAATTTTACATGAATCAATAGGATTATAAGGGAATACTATAAACAATTGCACACCAAAACACTGGATCACTTAGATGAAAAGGACAAATTCCTAGTAACACACAACCTACAAAAACCAAATAACAAAAAAACAGAAAATAAATGAATGCCATTAGAAGACTGAATCAATAATCAAAATCCTCCCAACCAGGGGGATTTTGATAATGGCTCACGCCTGTAATCCCAATACTTTGGGAGACTGAGATGGGTAGATCATTTGAGGCCAGGAATTCCAGACCAGCCTCATCAACATGATGAAACCCCGTCTCTTCTAAAAATACAAAATTAGCTGGCTGTTGTGGTGCATGCCTGTAATCCCAGCTACTTGGGAGGCAGAGGGAGGAGAATCACTGTAACCCAGGAGGTGGAGGTTGCAGTGAGCTGGAGGTTGCAGGAAGCCGAGATTGTGCCACTGTATTCTAGCCTGAGCAACAAGAGTGAAACTCCTCTGTCTCAAAAAAAAAAAAAAAAAAAAAAAAAAATCCTCCCAATCGAAAAAAAAAAAGCCCTGGACCAGGTGGTTTCACTGTTGAATTATACCAAAAATTTAAAAAACAATTAACACCAATATTTCTCAAACCCTTTCAAAATATTTAAAAGGAGAGAACACTTTCTAACCCATTCTATTAGGCAACCCATACTCAGACACCAATGCTAGATAAAAACACTACAAGAAAATGGACATCCTGGCCAGGCACAGTGGCTCACACCTGTAATCCCAGCACTTTGGGAGGCCAACACAGGCAGATCACCTGAGGTCAGGAGTTTAAGACCAGCCTGGCCAACATGGTGGTGAATTCCCATCTCTACTGAAAATACAAAAATTAGCCGGGCATGATGGCACATGCATGTAGTAATCCCAGCTACTCGGGAGGCTGAGGCAGGAGAATCACTTAAACTCAGAAGGTGGAGGTTGTAGTAGTGAGCCATGATCGTGCCACTGCACTCCAGCCTGGGTGATAGAGCGAGACTCCATCTCAAAAAAAAAAAAAAAAAGAGAGAATTAATAAATATTATACATCATTTAATAAAAACAAATGGAAGCCTAACATGATCAAATGCACCTGTATTCCCACCTACTTGGGAGACAGAAGCAGTAGGATCACTTGAGCCAAGGAGTTCGAGCCTGCAGGGAGCTATGATCTCACCACTGCACTCCACCCTAGGTGATCTAGGTGACAAAGACCAAGTCAGAAAAAAGGAAAAGAAGGGGAAGAAAAAGAAGAAAGGAAGGAAGGAAAGAGACAGGGAAAAGCAGGTAGGGAGGGAGGAAGGGACAGAGAGAGAGAAAAAGACAGAAAGAAAGACACATACTCATCTCAATTTATGCAAAATATCATTCTACACATTTCATTTGATGACATCTAACACATTTCATCTTAATAAATCATGAACAGAAGATTGTTAACATGTTAAAGACCATATATGAAAACCCCATAGCTAATATCATACTCAATTATTAAAGTCTAGAAGCTTTACCACTTCTATTCAATACAGTATTGGAAGTTCTAGCCATAGCAATTAAACAAGTAAAGGAAATAAAATGTAAATTTAAATTGTAAATGAAGAAGTAGAATTAACTCTATTTGCCAATGACATGAACTCATATGCAGAAAATCTCTAAAATTCACAAAATATGTTATTAGAGCTAACAAATGGATTTAGGAGTTACAGGATATAAAATCAATACGCAAAAAACAGTTACATTTCTATACACTAGAAAATTAACAACTGGAAAAATTAAGAAAATAATTCCATTTACAGTAGTGTCACAGAGAATAAAATACATAGGAATAAATTTAACCGAGGAGACAAAGACTTGTACAATGAAAACTACAAAGCATTAATGAAAGAAATTAAAGACACGAATAAATGCAAAGGCAACTGTGTTCATGGATTAGAAGACTTAATACTATTATAATGACGCTAGGCATGGTGGTTCATGCCTGTAATCCCAGCACTATGGGAGGCCAAGGCAGGCAGATCATGAGGGCAGGAGTTCGAGACCAGCCTGGCCAACATGGTGAAACCTCGTTTCTACTAAAAATACAAAAATTAGCTGGGAGCGATGGCACACACCTGTAATCCTAGCTACTCAGGAGGCTGAGGCAGGAGAATCATTTGAACCCAGGAGGCGGAGGTTGTGGTGAGCCAAGATCATGCCACTGCACTCCAGACAGGGTGACAGGGTGAGACTCTGCCTCAAAAAACAAAAAACAAACAAAAATATTATTGTAATGACAGTCTCATAACCGATAGTTTTCTATTGGCTGCCATTACTACAAACTTGGTGGTTTAAAACAATACAAATGTATTATTTATTTTTTTTATTTTTTTAGAGACAGAGTCTCGCTCTGTTGCCAGGGTGGAATGCAGTGGCATGATCTCCGCTCACTGCAACCTCTACCTACTGGGTTCAAGCGACTCTCATGCCTCCGCCTCCCAAGTAGCTGGGACTACAGGTGCACGTCACCCGGCCCAGCTAATTTTTGTATTTTTCAGTAGAGACGGGGTTTCACCATGTTGGCCAGGATAGTCGTCATCTCTTTACCTCATGACCCACCCGCCTTGGCCTCCCAGAGAGCTGAGATTACAGGCGTGAGCCACTGTGCCCAGTCTAAAACAATGCAATTGTATTATCTTACAATTCTTGAGGTCAAAAGCTCAAAATTGGTCTCACTGGGCTACAATCAAAGTGTCAGCAGGTCTGTGTTCCTTCTGGAGGCTTTTGATGAGAATATCTTTCTTTTTCGTATTTTTTTTTTTATTTTTTACTGTTCTTTGTATGTGAAAGGGAATCTTTCTTTGCCTTTCCCAGCCATGTGCATTACATGGCTCCTGACCAAAGATTTTTCCGTCTTCTACATCAGCAATGTCAGATCAAGTTCTTATGATACCTCCACCACTCTGGTTCTCTCTTTCCTGCCTCCCTCTTCAATGTAAAAAGACCATTATGAAAACATTGGGCACAATTGGCTAATCCAAGATATGCTCCACATCTCAAAATTAGGCCATCAGCAAACCTCATTTGCAGCCTTAATTCCCTTTTGCCATGCAATATAACATTTATAAATTTCGGTGAGCAGAATGTGGATATCTTTTAAGGGCTATTATTCTGCCTATCACAGCCATATTCTAAGCCATAAAACCAACCTCGAAATCTTTTTTTAATTTCAATTCTACAGGGAATATTCTGTGGTCAGAATGAAATCAAACTAGAAATCAGTAACAGGCTGGGCACAGTGGCCCAAGTCTGTAATCCCAGCGCTTGAGGATGCTGAGGCGTGTGGATTGCTTGAGCCCAGGAGTTTGAGAAAGGACTGGGCAACATTACAAAGCTTCATCTGTAAAAAAAAAAAAAAAAAAAGAAAAGAAAAAAAAAAAGAAAGAAAAATACAAGAAATTAGCCTGGTATGATGATGCATGTCTGTAATCCCAGCTACTAAGGAGGCTGAGATGGGAGGAGTCTTTGAGCCCAGAACGTTGAGGCTGCAGTGAACCATGATGGTGCCAATACTCTGCAGCCTGGGCAACAGAGTAAAACTCTATCACAATTTATTAAAAAAAAAAGAAAAGAAAAGAAAAGAAAAATAAAGAAAGAAATCAGTAATAGTAAGAGATCAGGAAAATTTTCAAACCCATGGAAACTAAACCACACATTCCTAAATGATCTGTAGGTCAAAGAGGAAATCTCAAGGGAAATTAACAACACACTGAGGCCATGCAAGGTGGCTCACTCCTGTAATCCCAACATTTTGAATCCTCATCTCAAGAAAAAAAAAAAAAAACTATACATTGAACTGAATGAAATTAAAGTTACAACATATCAAAAGTGTCTCTATTTCAGATGACTGATAGTTTGTAAAACAACACCAAGCAATCTGCCACAAAATTCCTAGAACTAATAAATCAGTTCAGCAAAGCTGCCTCATACAAGATCAACATACAAAAATCAATTGTATTCGTATATACTAGCAATGAACAAGCAGAAACTGAAACAAAAAAAACACAATACCACTTAACAATAAACCCCCCAAAAAACAAATAGATGTAATTCTAACTAAACCTAGTCAAGAATTGTATACTGAAAACAAAACACAGACAAGTCTAAATACATGGAGAAACTTAACATGTTTATGTATTATAAGACTCAACATAGTAAAGATATCAATTCTCCCCAAATTGATGTACAGGTTTCAGGCAATTCCTATCACAGCAAGATTTTTTTGGGAAAAGACAGACAAAATAATTCTAAAATGTATATGGAAACACAAAAAACAGAAATAGCTCCTTTTTAAAAATCAAAGTGCTGGGATTACAGGTGTGAGCCACAGCACCCAGCCCGATTATTTTTAAAAAATTTTACAATGATTTAGATTTACTAAAGAATTTCAAAGAGAATGCAGAGTTCCCATATACCCTACACCAAATTTTTCTGTTATTAGCAGTGTATATTAGCATGGTACATGTATCACAACCAGTGAATATTGGTGTATTATTATAACTAAAGTCCATACTTTAATCAGATTTCCTTGGTTTTTAACTAAGGTCTTTTTTCTTTTCCAAATCCTGTCTAAGATCTCACATTACGTTTAGTCTTCATGACCCTTTAGGCTCCTTTTAGCCATGGTAGTTTCTCAGACTTTCCTTGTTTTTGATGGCCTTGCCAGTTTTGAGAAGTACTGCTCAGGTATTTTGTAGAATGTCTCTCAATTGGGATCTGTCTTAAGTTTTTCTCATTATCACACTGGGATTATAAATTTTGGGGAGAAATACCACTGAGATAAAATGCCATTGTCATACATCATACCACAGCTATATACTATCAACATGACTTATCACTACTGATGTTGACCTTGATCAACCTGGATACAGCAGTATTTGTCAGGTTTCCCCACTCTCAAATTGCTCTTTCTTTCCTCCTTTCTGTACTGTATCTTAGGAAGAAAATCACTATGTGCAGTCCACACTTATGCACTCCTGAGGGTGAAATGGAATATCTACACAAATTATTACCCAAGTGAATTTCATCCAAGGTACAAAAGCAATTGAATGGAGGAAATATCACTTTTCCAATAAATGGCGTTGGAGCCACTGAACATGAGACATAAAAATGAACCTCAACTTAAACCTCATACCTTATCCAAAAATTAACTCATAATGCATCACAGACCTAAACATTAAACAATGGAATTTTTAGCAGAAAGTTTGAAGAAAATCTTTAGATCCTATTCATTGATGAAGAGTTCTTAGACATAATACCAAAATCATGATCTATAAAAGAAAAAAAAAATGACCAGGCATGGTGGCTCACTTGAGTACAGGAGTTCAAGAGGCAGCCTGGACAACACAGTAAGGCCCTGTCTCTATGAAAAATGCAAAAATCAGGCAGGTGTGGTGGCGCTCACATGTAGTCCCAGCTACTTGGGAGGCTGAGGTGGGAGGATTTCTTGAGCCTGAGAGGCAGAGGTTGCAGTGAGCCAGGGTCAAGCCATTTCACTCTAGCCTAGGAGACCAGAGTGAGACTCTCTCTCCAAAGAAAATAAATAAATTAAAATTTAAAATAAATAAATCTATAACCTAAACTCCAACAAAGTTTTTACAATTTTGCTCTACAAAAGACCCTGTTAGGATGAAACAACAAGCTGTAGATTGAGATAAAGTATTCACAAACCATATATCTCACACAACAGCCTCATATATAAAACTCTTAATACATATAAAGGACACTCAAAATTAAAAATAGGTAACAGTCCAATCAGAAAATGGGCAACAGATATTTAAAAAGTTTAACTAAAGAGGATATACGGATGGCAAATAAGCATAAGAAAATATATTCAACATAAATAGCTGATCAATAAATAGAATAGAAAGAGAAGCCGAGCACGGTGGCTCACGCCTGTAATTCCAGAACTTTGGGAGGCTAAGGTGGGTGGATCACTTGAGATCAGGAGTTCGAGATCAGCCTGGCAAACATAGCCAAACTCCATCTCCACTAAAAATAAAAAAAATTAGTCAGGTGTAGGGGTGGGCGCCTGTAATCCCAGGTGGGAAGCTGAGGCAGAAGAATCACTTGAATCCATGAGGCAGAGGTTGCACTGAGTTGTGATCATGTCACTGCACTCCAGTCTGGGTGACAGAGTGAGCTTCTTTCTCAAAAAAAAAAAAAAACAAAAAAAAGATATTGAGATTATTACTACACAGCTATCAGAAAAGCTAAAATAAAAAACAGTGACAATACTAAATGCTGGTGAGGGTGCAGAAAAATTGAATTTCTCTCGTACATTATTGTAAATGTAAAATTGTAAAACCACTCTAGAAAACACTTTGACAGTTTCTATAGATGAAACCACTTCCCCCCCACCCGCCCCGCCATTTTTCCTATAGTCTCACATCAACAATCAACACGCACAATTTCTGTGACCAAATGTTTGGGACTTTTTCCCCATACCCCAAATAAGCAATCAGTTTTGCAGTGGACACCAGCTGAGCATCCTCCAATTCAATTTTGACACTATCTACCTGGAAACAGCATCAGATCCCACAGGTTGGGGGCTCAGTACCACAAGACTACCCCAATTCAGACACCAGACCCAAGTCCAGGCCTCTGGAACTTCTCACTGACCAGATTCAAGTTGGAGTACTCATTACCTTTCTTCGTGTTCTATTAATTTGCTAAAGCGGCTCACTGAACTCAAGAAAACACTCATGTTTACTGATTTATTATAAAAGATATTACAAAGGATACAGGTGAAGAGATACATAGGGCAAGGCATGTGGAAAGAGGAAACAGGGCTTCCATGCTCTCCTTCGGCACACTACCCTTTGGGAAACTCCATGTGTTCATCCATCTGGAAGCTCTACAAACCCAATTATTTGCGTGTTTATGGAAGCTTCATTATGTAGCCATGATTGATTAAACCATTGATTATTGGTGATTAACTTAACCTTCAGCCCCTTTCCCCTCCCTGGAGGTTGGGAGTGGGGCTCAAAGTCCCAACCCTCTATTCCTGCCTTAGTCTTTATGGTGACTAGCCCCTATCGTGATGCTACCTAGGAGCTGATAGCCACAGGTTCATCATTAGTATACAAAAAGATATCATTTAGAAGATTCCAAGGAGTTTAGGAGTTGTATGTCAGGAAACCTGGTCAAAGATCAAATACATATTTTATAATATCACAAGTCCATACGCTCTACTCTTTAGAACCCTGCTGGCCTTATATCAAAAAGATATAGAACTCAAAAGATACTGCCACATTACTAGAATCATATTCAATCATTAATAATTAGTCTAGTCCATCATATTAAATGAAAGTCTCCCAACATGAAGCCACTCAGGTTTGCAGGCTTCCATTCTATCCAAAGTATGAGTGACAAGAATGGAAAACCCAAACATTGAATGTTCTCACTTATAAGTGGGAACTAAGCTATGAGGATGCAAAGGCATAAAAATGACATAACAGGCTGGGCACAGTTGCTCATACCCAGTACTTTGGCAGGCCAAAGTAATCCCAGTACTTTGGGAGGCCAAGGAAGGCAGATCACCTGAGGTCAGGAGTTCGAGACCAGCCTGGCCAACATGGTGAAAGCTCGTCTCTACTAAAAATACAAAAATTAGCAGGTCCCTGTAATCCCAGCTACTCAAGAGGCTGAGGCACGAGAATTGCTTGAACCTGGGAGGCAGGGGTTGCAGTGAACCAGGATCACACCATTGCACTCCAGCCTGACTCCAAAAGAGACAATTTTGCTAAACTGATGGGTGTAAAATGGTATCTCATTATTCCTTAATTTTTGTTTTCTTAACTACTAATTGAGAATGTTACAATGTGTTTATTAGCCATTCATATTTCCTTTTTAATGACTTGCTTATTTTGTAATATTTATCCATTTTTCTTTTCAGTTTTTGGTCATTATTATTGATTTATAAGAGTTCTTTCTATATTTTAGAAGTTAGTATTTTATTTGTTACATGTTACAAATAGTTTCCCCTATTCCTAGTGTTCCCCATTGCCAAAGTAAACTACATTTTTAATTTTTACCCTCCTTTCATTATATTTCCTGTATTTTTTGTCATGTAGAAGTTGATCCCGGATAGTTAAAACAATTACCCATATTCATATATGAGAAAACCCATGGGGTCTGTTCTCTCAATAAATCTATAAAGTCAATGCAACTCTAATTGTAGGATTTTTTTCAATGGAACTTGATGAACTCAGTCATTCAATAGAGAAGTGCCAAAAGACTTAGATTCCCACACAATAATAGTGAGAGAGACTTTAACACCCCATTGTCAACATTAGACAGATCAGTGAGACAGAAAATTACCAATGATATCCAGGACTTGAATTCAGACCTGGACCAAGCAAACCTAATAGACATTTACAGAACTCTCCACCCCAAAATGACAGAATATACATTTTTCTCAGCACCACATCACACCTACTCTAAAATTGACCACATAATTGGAAGTAAATCACTCCTCAGCAAATGCAAAAGAACAGAAGTCATAACAAACAGTCTCTCAGACCACAGTGCAATCAAGTTAGAACTCAGAATTCAGAAACTAACTGAGAACCGCACAGCTTCATGGAAACTGAACAACTGGCTCTTGAATGTTGACTGGATAAACAATGAAATGAAGGCAGAAATAAAGATGTTCTTTGAAACCAACGAGAATGAAGACACAACATACCAGAATCTCTGGGACACATTTAAAGCAGTCTCTAGAGGAAAATATATAGCAATAAATGCCCACATGAGAAGCAAGGAGAGAACTAAAATTGACACCCTATCATCAAAATTGAAAGAGCTAGAGGAGCAAGATCAAAAAAACTCAAAAGCTAGCAGAAGACAAGAAATAACTGAGATCAGAGCAGAACTGAAGGAGAAAGAGACACGAAAAATCCTTCAAAAAATCAATAAATCCAGGAGCTGGTTTTTCAAAAAGATCAACAAAACAGACAGACCACTAGCCAGATTAATAAAAAAGAAAAGAGAGAATAACCAAATAGATGCAATAAAAAATGATAAAGGGGATATCACCACAGATTCCACAGAAATTCAAACCATCATCAGAGATTATT
>CAUYQU010074544.1:0-89065 GCA_963574635.1 Cheracebus regulus
CACACACACACACACACACACACACACACACAATCAGCCTAGAAATCCATGGCCTTCGAAAGTATCCTTCAAAAATGAAGGTAACACAGCAGCATTTTCAGCTAAAGGAAATGAAGAGAATTAGTTGCCAGGAGACCTTCGTTATAAGAAATGCTAAAGGGAGATCTTTGGGCTAACATGAAATGATATCAGAGGGAAATTTAGATTTTTCCAGGGATGAATGAAGATAATTTGAAATGATAAATATCTGGGTAAATATTTTAAAGATTATTTTTCTGTTAAATGAATAGGTATAACCATCTAAAGCCAAAATTAGTACATTATCTGAAGGGGTGTGTAATGTTTGAAGATGTAACACACAAGTCAGCTATAAGACAAATGACTGCAGTGGATGAGAACAAGGGACCCCACATGGCTGCAAGGTTCCTAGATTTTACGTGAAGTGGTTCAACACTGACTTGAAGCAGAGTATGAGACGTTAAACACGTGTACTCTAATCAGTACAGCAACCTCTACAAAGAAACAAGACAAAGATGGATAGTTACACGCCAAAGGGTAGTTACAATAAAATTATGAAAAAAAAATTAAATATAAAAGAATGCAGGAGCTGCCGGGCATGGTGGCTCACGCCTGTAATTCCAGCATTTTGGGAGGCTGAGTTGGGTGGATCATGAGGTCAAGAGATCGAGACCATCCTGGTCAACATGGTGAAACCCCATCTCTACTAAAAACATAAAAATTAGCTGGGTATGGTGGTGCACACCTGTAATCCCAGCTACTCGGGAGGCTGAGGCAGGAGAATTGCTTGAACCCGGGAGGCAGAGGTTGCAGTGAGCCGAGATTGTGTCACTGCACTCCAGCCTGGGCAACAAGAGTGAAACTCCATCTCAAAAAAAAAGAAAGAAAGAAGAAAGAAAGAAGAAAGAAAGAAAGAAAGGAAGGAAGAAAGAAGAAAGAAAGAAAAAGAAAGAAAGAATGTAGGAGCAGAAGAAGAAATAAAAAGAGGGTAAAAAAATAAACAAAAAAACAATTAAATGGTAGACTTAAATATACAGGCATATCAATCATTACATTATGTGATAATGGTCAAAAACTCCAATCAAAAAAAGACAGATCACCAGATTTTAAAAATCAGTATGTAACTATATTATGCCTATAAGAAATAACTTTAAAGATGCAGACAGGTGAAAAGTAAATGGATAGAAAAAATACAAAAGCATGTAAAGAGTAAGTATAAGATGACTGGGCTGACTATATTAGTATCAGATAAAATATACTTCAGTATTATTACCACAGTTAAAAGGGACATTTCACGATGATAAAAGGATTAATTTTTCAGAAAAGGAAAATAATGATAAAACTGTATGCTAATAACAACAGAGCCTTTAAATACATGAGGCAAACATAAAATTAAAGGGAAGGATATACAGTTCGAAATAGAAGACTTTAACACTGTCTTTCAGAATCCTAAAGGAATTAAAGAAGGAACCAGGAAGGACAGGTGAGATTTGAACATGCATACCAAACATTTTCATCTCGTTGATATTTATAAACATTAAGAAAAACTTCTCAAAATTAAAATTAAAATTAGAAATTTCACATTATAGTAGATTCTAACAATTTTCAGCAATCATTAAAAAGTCACAAAAATTTAGTAAAGAGAGAATATTTGAAGAGCATTATCCACCACTTTCCCCTACTTGATATTTATAAAACATTATACCCAATATTGATAAAATTCATATCTATTTCCAGTTAGTATAATGCATTTATGATTCACCATGATAGGTAGTGTGATTGGCCATAAAACATTTAGCGTCAATAAATTTAAAAGAATTAAAAGTATACAGAATACTTTCTCTGATTGCAATGGAATTAATTTAGAGATTAATAACACTAAACATTTAGAAAATACATAAATATTTAGAAATTAGGACAATTCATGGGTAAGAAAAGAAATAACCAAGGAAATTTGATTAACTGAACAATAATGAAAATGCAACAGATGAAAAGTTGTGTGATGCAGAAAAACCAGTGCCTTAGAGGGAAACTTATAGGTTTAAATGCTGATATAAATGGATACGTACAAGGCTTCATGCCTGGGTGAGGAAATAATTGCTACAACAAACCCCCATGACACGCATTTTCCTGTGTAATGAACCTGTACGTCCTGCACATGTATCCCTGAACTTAAAAGTAAAAAAACAAAACAAAACAAAAATAAAACAAAAAGAAATGGTAAAATTAAACAATATTATTTGTGTGTATACGTACACCCACAGCAGGGCCTCAAATAATATTGTTTGATATTAATTGATATTGGTCAACTCTCGAGTCTTTACAGGAGTGTTTATTCTACTTATTCTATTTATTTTTTAAAATAAAACTCAACTGTAATCTGGAAATATATATCATTACATATAATAGCTCTGTAAATATATACAATTATATATAATATTATATTATTATCATATATTATGATAATATACTATTTAATGATTATATAGTTTATATTATATACTATATAATTTATAAATTATTATATATATCTCCAGATTAAAAAGTTGAGTTTTATTTAAAAAAAATAAAGTACAAAATGAAACACAAAAGTTTTCACCTTAATAAGCTAGAAAACCAGGGTAGAGTAAACCCAAAGTTTTACAGAAAAAAGAAAATAATAAAGATAAGAACACAGATCAATGAAATAGAAAAGAAATAGGTGTGGGGTGAGGAGGATAGGAGAACACTTTGAGGAATGCTAGATATGTTCGTTATATTGATTACTGCCATTACGGATGAAAAGTTTATGTGCCCCACAATTCATGTATAGAAGCCCGAATCCCCATGTGATTGTGTTTGGAGATAGGGCTTTGGGAGGTAATTAGGATTACATAAGGTCGTGAGGGTGGGGCCCTGGTTTGATGTCTTGAAAATACTTTGTGTAGAGTTAACACCTTCCATCTATTAAGATGGCTAAAATTAATGAACACTGCTCAGATACATTACAACCACTTATGAATACAATTTGGCAATTTTAAAAATAAAAGCATACCCTACCATATGATTCAGCTGCCCTATTCTTAGGTGTGCTTTTTTTGCTGTTCCTGCAAGTGTTGATTAGATATTGACTGACATTGTCCAAGTCTTCTACATACTTAATGATTTTCTATCTGTTTGTCCTATTGATTACTAACAGAGAAGAAATAAAACCTCCATTTATCATGGTGACACTGTCAATTTTGCCTCTTGGTTCTGTCAGCTTTTCTTCACGTATTTTGGAACTATATTATTGGGCACATGTGCATTTATGATTTTTTTATTTTCCTGCTATACCAACATGTTATTATTGTTAAATGTTCTTTCTGTCTACAGTAATATTCCTTGTCTAAAAGTATATTGCATCTACTATTAGCAAATCCACTCCAGGTTTCTTATGCTTACTGTTTTCATGATATAGCCTTCCTATCCTTTTACTTTCAGCCTATGTGTGTCTCTGTAGCAAAGCTTTTCTGTTTAAAGCACATATTTTGTTCTTGTTATTTTAGCCCATCAGTCATTTCTTGAGTTTTTATTGGAGTGTTTATTCTATTTATATTTAACTTAACAATTGCTTTGTTTGGATTTCAGTGCCACTTTGCTAATTCTTTTCTATTTTCTCATTTTCCTTCCTATATGATTCCCTTTATGACTTTGTGGCCATCAAATGTTTTAAGCATACCATTCAATTCCATGTTTAGGTAAAATTTCTTTGCAATATTTTCTAGTGGTTGCACTATGGATTATAACATTCATCACAACCATCTTAAGGTTAATTAATATTAAGTGATTTCTGAACAAAGTAGGACATTTACAAGGGAATATCTTCTATTGTACCATCTATCCTTTGGGCTATATACTGTTATACAAAGATACAGAAAACTTCTGTACATTTTAAAACCAACAACTCAGGGTTATAATTTGTGTTTTAAACAGCCATGCATATCCTATAGGAATTATAAAATTATGCACACATGTATCTATATTTATATAACACTTTAGCGTTTCTTGCAGCGAAATCCTGTTAATAATAAGTAAATTTTTCTCACTTCTATTTTGTCTTTATTTCACCTTCATCTTTGAAGAACAGTTTCTCTAGATATAGAATCTCTGGATGACAGACATTTCCCTTCCTCAGCACTTTCAATGTGTCTCCTCAACGTCTCTGGCTTCCACTGTTTTGGACGAGAAGTCAGCCATTAGTCGTATCATGGTTCCTCTCTATGAAATGGGCCATTTTTCTCTTGCTGTTTTTAAGAAGTTCTCCTCACCTTGTCTTTCAGAGGTTTGACTATCATATTATCTAGCTGTGTTTATTTATTTATTATTTATTCTGAGACAGAATTTCGCTCTTGTCATGGCTGGAGGGCAGTGGCCCGCAACCTTCACCCTCCAGGTTCAAGCAATTCTCCTGCCTCAGCCTCCTGAGAAACTGGGATCACAGGTGGGTGCACCACACCCAGCTACTGTTTGCATTTTTAGTAGAGATGAGGTTTCGCCATGTTGACCAAGATATTCTCGATCTCCTGACCTTGTGATCTACCAGCCTCGGCTTCCCAAAGTGCTAGGATTACAGGCGTGAGCCACTGCACGCAGCCTCTAGCTGTGGTTTCTTATGTTTATCCCACTTTGGTTTGTTGATCTGAATAGGTCTGTAAATAGTCTCACTGGTTTGGAAAGTTTTGGCCTTATTTCCTTAATTTTTTTAAAAAATGGATATTGTGTTTTCTCTTTTCTCTTTCTGGGGCTTGATTTCACCTGTGCTGGACTCCCTGATATTGTTCCAAAGGTTGCTGAAGCTTTTACATTTTTTTCTCAATCAGTTTCTATCTGTTTCTCAGGTTGGACAGTTTTTATGGATCTATCTTCAGGTTCACTGATTCTTCTGCTATTTCTGATCCGCTAGTGAATCCATCTGGTACACTCTCCAATTTATTTTCTGATATTGTATTTTTCACTTCTAGAACTACTATGTTTTAAAAATAGTTTCCACTTCTCTGTTGAAATGCTACTAACTCATTAATACCACACGTTTCTTTAATTATTTATACATATTTATATTAGCTCCTTTGACGTCTTTGCAAAATCCAATATAAAAGCTGTCTCAGAGTGGGGTTCCATGCCTGTTTTTTTTTTCTGAGCACAGATCACATTTGACTATTTCTCTGCATGTCTAGTACATGTTGGAGGGAGGCTTGTCAATGGAAGTAATATTTTGTATATGAAATGTCTTATTCTTCTATGCGTTGTTTCTTTGTTACCACGGGCAGCTAATATGCCTGCTTTCAAAGCTGTCTTCCCTCAAAAATGCCGCAGGTGACCTCTGCCAGAGGGAGCTTATGACCATGCTTATTTTTCATCCTGGTCCCATGTATTAATCCTGCAACTGTGTGGTTTGGCAATCACCTAGGTATTTGGGTAGTGTACGTACTCAGATTTGGGGGCTCACCCCCTCTCTAGGTCCCTTGCTGCTGAAACTACCTTGTAATTCTTCGTCGCTCTGGCATCCCCAGTGTCTTCCTTCCTGAAGCCTGACAGCTTCCTCTTTCAGTAACATGGACCATGGATGCTGGGGAAGGAACTCTGCCAAAGGCACAGAATTCTTGTGAATGTCATCGGAGGCATGTTCCACCTCATTTCTGCCTCCTTCCTCCAGGTCTCCCATGCTCATCCGCTGTTTAGCAGTCAGCCGGGGATTTGGGCAAAGTTTGACTCCGACGTTGGGTCTGAGCCCATCGGAGCTTTCTTGCTTACAGACCTTCTCCGTGCACATCCAGCTGCTCTGTTCTTCAAAGGCTGGGGTCTGCCCCCTGGAGCTGCAGAGCCGGGGTTTTCCTGTAACTACAGGTGGTGTTTCAGGAGCTGCCTCCAGCAAGCAGCCACGAGCCAGCAGTCCTTACCTGGTGCAGCTGCGTTCCTTCCAAAGCAGCTCCTCAGTTTCTTCCTGCCTGTGTTCAATTCCCAGTGCATCCAGATGGTTGCGTTGGGTAATTGTGTTTGGATGTCGCCGCTGTCGCCCGTGAATGGAATTAACTGTCCCACTGTCTTCTAGGACCGTTCTCCTCACCTTCCCCTGCTCGTCCCTTCCTGAACCTCTGAAAGTCCATCTAGGATTTTTTTTTTCTGTCTCGTTTTTTAGTAGTTCCTTGAGTAAGGCCCTTTTGGGAATCTACTCCTCTCCATTTTTATTTTTCTGCAAGTATCTTTATTTTGCCCTCATTTTAAAAGTATATCTTTGCGGATGTGAAGTTTTAGCCTGGAAAAGATTGATTTTTCTACCCCAGAACTTTTCAGCGATTCTGCTGCCGTCGGGCTCTCAGTGGCCGTCAGTCATCTGGAAACACCTTTGTTTAGTGTTTGTTCTGAGTCTGCAATTTGGGCTGAGCTTGACTGGGGGTTTCTTCAGCAGATCCTGGGGAGCTCCATGATGGCCACCAGCTGGTGGGTGGGCCAGGAACTGGCTGGTTTTTGACAGTTCCACTGGGAGGGCTGGGGTGGCTCGTCCTCTCCTGTGGTGGCTCCTGCTGCAGCCTCTCTCCGGCTGGCTCGCTGGGTGGCAGTTCACTGAGGGCGTGCAGGGGGAGGACACTCTGATGAACCAGGGCTTTAAAAATGTCTGCCTGCCTCACATTTGCCATTGTTTGTTGGACAGAGGAAGTCATGCCAGCTCAGAGCTGTGTGGGACGACTCCCTCCGGGAGATGCGAGCCAGAGCGCCATCAGCGTGACAATCTGCCAAGAACACTTGGCCCCAACCATTCACGTCTCCAGAGGCTCCTCCCATCAGGCCGTCACCTTACGGTCTGTGGTCCCACCTGGTCTCCTCACACTCCTGGCACACTGTGTTTCTGCCAGGGTCCAGGGTGGTGCAGCCATGATATCGGCTCCATAACTCATGCCAGTCTGCCCCATGGCACAGGCATTCATGGAACCTTCTGGATCCCACACACTGGGTGGGCAGAAGACCATCTGATTGCAGAGGAGCTGACTGTGCTGCACAGAGTTGACCCTCCTTCACCCGGAGCCTGGCCAGGGGGCTGCAGCAACCCCTCCCGGGAGCCTCAGCTCTGCGACTTTGGGACACAGAACCCAGTTGTCCTGTGACCCTTCAAATGGAAGCTTCATGAACACCCAGCATCCCACCCATCGTGCCTGTGCTCACAACACCGAGGTCCTTGCCTGTAGGAAGTTTATTCCAATAAACATTTGGACATTCCCTTAACAAATTGACACCAGACTGTGGCAAGACAAAGAACGGTGCTGTAGTGTCTGCTTTCGAGAAGCTTCTCTCCCGGTGAAGAAGAAAGACCTGAGGACATAACGCCTCTCTGGGGCGAGAGAAGAGGAAGGAGAAGAGAGTCCTCACGGCATCAACATTTAAGAGGCTGGAGCAGGAGCCATTCCCTGAAAAGCCAAACATGGAATTTACACCAAGAAATAGTGTTGAACTTGGACCATGAGAGAGGGAAGGTTGTGAAGTCCTGGGAGCATCTGAAGAGAGAAATTAAGCAGAAGGAATTAATCCGAGGCGTGTGAGGGAAGACGGGCCACGGGAGGCTGATGCTCAGTGGGTCTGGAGTTGGCCCAAGTCCTCCTCCTGCTCTGCTGGGGCTGCATTTCCAGGCTGTCTGGCTCTCTGGGAGCTCCCCATTGTTCTCGTTCTTAAAGGCTCCTTTGCAAATTAAAAAATATATATTTTTCTTGTATATATTTAAGTTGTACAATATGGTGCTTGTTTTGATGTATAGAAACATAGAAAAATGATGACTACACAGGAATTAACATAGTCATCACCTCCACCGTCACACTTCCTGTGCGCCTGTGTGTGTGCGTGTGCGTGTGTGTGCGCGTGTGACTCTCTGAGCAGGTTTTCGGGACGCAGTACAATGTTATTAACCTGGTTAGTTCTACTGGAGAGCATCAGATTTCTCAGCCGGAAATGGACAGGACACAGGCTGACCCACGTGGACCCCTCTATGCCACACGCCTTCCTCATAGGTGGGTCCTGGGCCCGGGGCACCCGGAGTCTGTGGTCACCGCGACCCTCACAAAGCCGCACACTGTTCTCATCTGCCACCTGGCCTGTGATCTGGCTTGGGCCTGTCTCTCCGGAGGTGGGAGGAGGACTTCTCTTTGCATTTCTCTCATTTCAGGCAGGTTGGCATTTGCTTTGTAGAGCCAGGAAATGATTGAACAGAACCCAGGAGGTGACATGAATGGTCCTCTTGTTTCTGCCAAATCACCCTGGGCCGTCTCCAGCCATCTTGGAGATATGCCCACATACTCCGAGCTGCTCCCTGCCTATGTGGGTCTTGATCCACCATCGTGTGTCCCGCCTGTGTCCTGGAGGGAAGGGAGGCAGTGTCCACAGGGCCCGGGCCTTGGAGCAGCCAAAGGAAAGCACCCCTGAGATTCACCCTGGAGCTGGACTCTGGGCCTTGGTGACTCTGCTGCAGCCGCCTGGGCAGAGATGCTGGTGGCCACACAGAGACCCACAAAGTGTCAGAATGCAGCTGTAGACAGGATTTCCACAAAGCTCAACAGGACGGGAAAGCCAATGAGAGCCCAGAATTCCACCTCCAAATGTCCTAAAGCAGGCAACCCCAGGCCACAGTCTGCCACAGCTGGATTCGGATAAGTTATGAGGTGGCAGGTGGTGATCCCCAAATATTAGTGGCTTCAACAAAAATGGTCTGCTCCCTCCCCCATTTCTGTCTGTGGCAGGTGACCAGGCGGGCCCTGCCACCCGTGCTGTGGCTTTGGCCAAGCCGTCCCTGTTGAGGACATGACTGTTTGGTGGCAAGGGGAAAAGATATAAGACCGCAGGACTTGATGGCTCTAATGCTCCTGCCCAGCGGCTGCTGGAATCACTACTGCTCACCCGCATTGGCTGGCTGTTGATGGCTCTGACGCTCCTGCTCAAGGGCTGCTGGAATCACCACTGCTCACCCGCACTGGCTGAGTGCAGGGCTGGGAGGCACTGGGTGGGCTCCAAAGGTCCCGGCACAGCCTGTCTCAGCTGCCCTCCAACAGGCGCTCTGGGCACAACCTTGGGGGCTGCTTGACCTTGGGGTTCCTTGACCTTGGGGACCACTCCCATTCTTGAGGGATCCTTCAACTCAGGAATCCTGCAGGGCCCCTCCCTGGGCCCCTAACTCAAAAAGTGCTTAGTACATGAGGGTGCTTGTGAAAGTAAGCACACACAGGCACACACACAGGCACCAACACACAGGCACAGCACACACATGCACACACATATGCACACACACACACAGTCACAAACACACAGGCACACACACATGCACACACAGTCACAGACAGGCACACATGCATGCATATGCACACATGCACACACACAGTTGCAGACACATAGGCACACAGTCACAGACACAGGCACACACACACGCACGCATATGCACACACATGCACACAGTCACAAACAGGCACACACATGCACAGTCACACACACATGCACACACATGCACAGTCACAAACACACAGGCACACACATGCACATAAACATATGCACATGCATGCACACACACATACAGACACAAACCCACAGGTGCACACACACATGCACACACATGTACACACACAGGAACAGGCACACACACATGCACACACGTACATACACAGGAACAAACAGGCACACATATACACACATGCACACAGAGGAACAAACACAGACACACATACACACAGGCACAAACAGGCACACACATGCACGCACACATGCACACACAACACATGCACACACATGCACATATGTGCTCACAGTTATACACACATACACACACCACACATGCGCATACACCACACAAACCACGGGGCACACACTAACACTCATGTACATGCTCCTTTCCCATAGAGCCCTTCTGCCTGCTCTCTGCTGCTGCTGGGCCATCGCCACCCATGCCAGCCACTGCCTCCTGCCCTGTTCTCACCCAGGTGGGCCCCCATGTGGATCCAGCCCCTGGGACGTGGATCCCATCCAGTCTGAACTGGCCAGTCTGGAGGGGTCCCTCTGAGACAGGGCCAGCAGTAGGAAGACCCTCATAGGAGAACCTACCCTGGCCCAGGATCTCAGGAGGGCAGAGGCTCGTGGGGGCCCGCTTCGTGATGTAGCAGCTGAGGCTCAGGGAAGCCATGTGTCCCAGGTCACACTCCTCACTAGAGGGAGAGACAGAGATTGGTCAGACAGCAGCTCTGAAGGCCAGCACTGAATGAGGAGTTTCCTGGGAGACGCAACCCCAAGATCCTGAGGTTCCATGAGGCGGGGGTGACGGGCAAGCACCAGTGTCCAGGGCCACCCCTCAAGGGTGACACAGGGCCTGGGAGGGAAGTGCGAGTCTTCGATCCAAACTGTGAGCATCTTCGCCTCGAGTGCTCGTCACTCTCACCTCCTGACACCTCGTGAGCTTGGCAAGTTCTCTTTATTCTACCAATGGGGAAACTGAGGCTTGGAGAGGAAGCATGGCTGGCCTCAGGCCATCGTGTGGAATACCACGCAGTGTGGCTTCCAGCCAGGCCTTCGTGACTCTGCTCCGCTGCTCAGGATGAGAGGATGGAGACTCCTGGCCCCGCCCCATAGACAGCCGTGGCCAGGGCTGTCCTTAACCAAGGCCGTCCCCTTGGGGTGTGGCCTCAGCCTGCTCTTGTTGTCCTCCTGGGGCTGCATGGGGTGACCAGTGGGGGCCCTGGGCAGAGGGTCCTGGGAGGCCGAGGACTGTCCCTGAGTGTCTCGTTTGCAGACTCTGCTGGTGGTTCAGCTGGCCCAGGCCCTGGGAGGGTGGCACTCGGGCAGAGGAGGCTGCGACCACCCCCACGGCACTAGCGGATGATGCCCATTTGTGGGTATCCACGCTGCAAAGGACCCCTCCCGGACCCCTCGCCTCAGGGACCCAGCCAGTTCTCCCCTTGGATGGGGCGGGCAGTGCTCTCACCAGCCTGAGCTAAGCAATCAAAGACCCTCTTCCCTCAGCACACGGGGAGCTGATGGGGCTTGCGCAGCCCACGCTGGCAGCCTGGGTGCCTCCCGACCCAGGTGGCAGGCAGCTTCCTGGGAGACTCGCCCCCCAGAGCCTGCATGGGGCTCATAGCAGGAGGACAGGCCCAGGGTCAGGCCCCTGTGCTCAGCCTCTGGGCATGGGGCTGATCCTCAGGTATCAACCACGGCGGGGGCTGCTCTCCTCCCAGCTCTGTGACACAGGAACGGACTGGTGGCCCTCTCCTGGCCAGGCTGCCCATCCCATCTGACTGTGCTGACCAGAGTCTCAGAGCCACACTCCAGGCTGTTCCTCCTCCGTGCGAGGGAACTGAGGACCCTCCAGCCCAGGCACGGGGGCTCCTGACTGGGGAGACGCTGGCCTGGGTGCTCTTGTGGCCACTGTGGCCCTGCGTCCTGCCCTTCCTCCCAGGATAAGCCTGGCCCCTGGCAGGAAAAGCTGAGGCCTTGTCTGTCCACCTTGGTGGCTCCAAAGGCCAGTGATGTCTCCCTGGAAGGAGGCGCAGATGGCCAGGCAGCCCACACCCTAACCCTCCGCCCAGCCATCCGGGCCGAGGTGCTCTATGACGAGCAGCTGAGAAGGGCCCGGTGCTCCCACCCAGGTGGCCTCGGGTGTGGGCAGCAAGGCAGCCCTGGGGTCCAACGCTGCTCTTTGGGGATCTGGGTGGACGTCTCCGCAAAGCGGGTGCTTCAGTCCTGAGTCTCCTTGGGGAGCTCTCTGTCCGGGGCCTGTGTGGGGCCAGCTCAGGAGAACCTGGGGCCGGCTTCCCACCGTCGGCCAGGGGAGGAATGAAGGAGAACCGAGGCACTCAGGTGGCCATACGTTAGACCCGGGGAGGACTCAGGGCACCGTGTTCAGGCTGGGATGACAGCGCCTCCCGGGCTGCAGTCAGGCACCGCCCACTCGCCTGGGGCTGGGCTTCAGAGGCCATCCTTGTGGGTGCAGAAGGACCCAGGGCTCACAGGCGGGGGTGAGCCCTGCACAGGCGGTGCCGGTTATGCCGTGAGGGCCACAGGCACCGTGTGCTCTGACCCGGGGGCCCCTGTGCTGGCCCCGCCTGTCATCCCCACCAGCCACAGCCTCTCTCCAGGACACCACGGCCAGGGAACAAGAGCATGCTTATCAAAGGAGTTTTTCTTTATTTTTCATAATTTAGCTGAATCAACACAAAATTGAATACTGTAAAACAAGAAAAAAAATATGCTGTAACATCTGAAATCTCCCGATCTCTGCCCTCGAAGTTGTCCACACTTGCTTTCCAAAGAAACAGGCGAGGGGGAGGCCGTGAGGACACTGGCTGGCAGAGGCTGTGGGCGAGGCCGAGGAGCGGGGCAGCTCGGGAAGGGCCCTGTTCAGGCCCAGCCCCTCCGTGATGACAAACCCAAACTCAGCCCCTTCTTGTAGTCCAGAATGCAAATGCCTGCGAATCTGTGGTGACTGAAAGGTCAACTAAGTCCTCATGGATACTGGCACAGGTCTTCAATACATGGAATTTCTTTCCTATCTTTAGTCTATGGTTGCTGGAACAGCGCCTATATAGTTACTTTTTTACCTTTTTTTTAGTAGGGTAGAGCTAGCATGATACTCATGTTAATCGGACTGGTAGGTAGTATACTTCAGCGGGAACTCAGGAAAATGAGGGAGGCTGGCGTATGATGGCCGGGAGCGAATAAACAGAATTGTCCCTTGTTCCTCGGCCCGCCGGCCCCGCCTGCGCCTCTGCCCAGGGCCGCTTTCTGGACCTACTGACACGGAGACAGAGGACTTCTCAGAACGCGGGACGCGGACGCGGGGAGAAGGGCCGCCAGCTGGCCTCAGGGTCTGCGAGTGGAGAAAGGGGCAGGAAATGGGAAACAAAACCCACTGGAAGAAGCAGGTTGAAAATATTGTACACTCAGTGCTGACCAATACGGAGACCAGAGAGGGGGTCAGGAGCCACCAAGCCTGGCCCGCAGAGAAGGGAACCCGGCCTCCCCGGGCACCACCCGTGCGTCCGGGATGCCACGGTCATCCACACGCTTCTCCCGGAGTCCCGCCTCCGCACCTGGCACCCCGGGGTCCGCGGGCAGCACCTCCCCACCGGGGCCCACCTGCAGAGCCTTCAGAAACACACGAGGCTCGGCCCGACCCTCCGGATGGCCGGGACTGCCACGTTAATTGTTAAATAGGATTTTCTACAAATATACAACATATAAAAACTGTTAAATATATAACTTTAGGCTTTGCAAAATACATTTAATGATCTCTTTCAAACAAGTGTTACTCGCATGTTCTTTGCTTTGCTTTCTGGAGCTAAATGGAGTGTGGAGGACGCGGCAGTCACGGGAGACCCAACATGCTCTTGGCAGATACTGGATTATCCAACTATCAAAAATGGAGCTGTAGAAGAGGCATGTTTAACTGGTTAAAACAGAAAGTGATTTTAGTACGGTCAAGTCGGTCTAAGTACAGAGGAGTAAAGCGGTCTGTGTTCCCGGGGGCGTCCCGGCGTCTGCGCGGGGGCCATCGCCGGCCCCGCCTGGGCCTTCTCCGAGCAGCCGAAGGCCATCCTCCGAGGGTGCGCCGGGGTGCTCCTGGGCTGGAGGCCGCCGCCACGGCTGCCCTCTCCGCGCCGCCGGGCCCACTAGCATGTCTCTGCCACCGTGCCCTCCCGCCCCCGCCGGCGACCCCAGGGACCCCGACAGCGAGGGTACGTCCACGTTCAGAGAGATTTTGCTCTTTGGTCTATGGAGTATACTGAAAGTATAAGAAAATAAAAGCAATTCGGACAGTCTGGGGCACAGGAGGAGCCAAGTCTGCGCCTGACAGTCCCCTGGGGCGGGCGTCGCGTCTCAGGCGGGCTGGGCTGCAGGAGCCTCCTCCTCCTCCTCCGAGGACGGTCAGCAGGGCCTGGGCGCCCGGGCTCGCACAGACGGTGTATTGCTGGTGCCCGGAGCCGCCCCGCCTGTGTGTCCGAGTCCGGCCTCCTCGGGTCGGCTGCACAGACCGAACTCAGGACGCCGAGGCCTGGGGCCGTCCTTCACGGACCACAGGGAAACGGAGCGGGCGGGCGGCAGAGAACAGGCCTAGTCCGAGGCAGGCGGAGAACTGTGGCTCAGGCGTGGGCTCTGCAGGGAGCCAAGGCCACTCCTGGGGCCCCTCAGGGGCTGTGTTTGTCAGGAGACCTGAGGAGCAAAGAGAGAGCGCGGGTGAGCCTTCTGCAGACGCTGCCCTGGGCCACACGGAACGCAGGCTCCTCTTCCCTGCCCGCTCCCGCCAGGCGGCCTGCTCGAGGGCCTGGAACTAAAAGCTCATCCTCAGTCTGCTGGACACATCCAGGCCGCCAGACAGCGCCCCCAAATCACCCACCCTTCCTTGTGACTCAGGAGGGTGGGGCGCCCTCTGTGCGTGACCTGGAGGGGCCGTCAGCCTCGGGTGTAGCCCTGCCCTCTCCTACCCGCTGGCTTCCTTCCTCTATGCAGCCACATCACTTTGCCACTCCCCAGCTCAAGAACCATCTGTGGCTCCCTATTCCTTCAAACCCCTCCCAGCTTTCTGGGCCTCTGAGGCCACAGACTGCAGAGCTCACCCAGAACAGCTGCTGCTGGCTGGGGGACCCGGCCGTACCCCCACCACGGAGCCACCCTCCCCCAGCCATCCACACTGGGCCTCTGCAGGTCTGTGTGCCTCTCCGGTGGCTGCCTAGAGACATGACCGCACACAGGGGATGGGATCTGAAACAGCAGTTATTCTTCTTGCCCAGCCTCCAGGTGTGGACAGGGCTGGTTCTGGCTGAGGATCTGAGGGAGGGTCCACTCCACACCCCCAGAGGGTTTCCGGTGCTCCCGGCAATCCTCCCTGCCCCTCACCTGCGAGGCGCATTGCCCGATCTCTGCCTCCATCCTCACACGGTCCTGTGTCCCATCTGGTCCCCAGAGGACTCCCTTCCACAGGAGGCAGAGGCCCTGGGCTCAGCTTCCCTGGGCCCAGGCAGCCCGAGACTCTGCCCTTGAGCCGACCTTGGCCAGGAAACTCATCTCAGGACCCTGGCCCTGCTGGAAGTTCTGAGCCCACCCTGATGCTGCCTCCTGGGCGGGCACTCCAGGCACCTGCTCACCTGGGTTAGGCCTCATCTGCCTTGTGTTAAATCCCTTCCTCAGCCGGGGGTGGGGATGATGGGGTCTCACAGCTGTGGGGCCTCCCCAAATCCCAGGTTCCCTCAGGGCCAGGGCCATCTCCAGTACCCTGGGCAGCTGCAGCTCCTGAGCTCCTGGGTGCTGGCCGCTGCTCTGGGAATGACCTTGCAGTCACCTTGTCACAGCCTTGTCTACTGAACAGGACCCTGGGATTAGAACCCACACTCAGCAGGCCCTGAGGCTCAGGGGTGACGGCCAGCCCTGGGGGCAGAGAGGCCCCATGCTCACATCTTTGAGACCGGGAGCCTCGGACGCCTCCCCTCCTGGCTTCCTGGAGCTGCTGCTGCGGCCGTCCAACGGCCAGGTCCAGCCAGCCCTCCTGGCCTGTGGACACTCATGGCCTGGGTGGCGGCTGGTGTGCCTCCTCATGCACCCCCGGGGCCAAGAAAGGGAGCAGGCTCTGAGCTCCCCTCTGCTGGGTGCGTGGGCGCTGAGTCATCCACAGCCCCAGGCCGAGGTCCGCCTCCTCCAGTCTGCGGCTGCTCTTCTGGAAGCCAGTCCCCAGAGGCTCAGAACTGGCCCCAGAGTGAGCTTGCCATCACACCAGGCTGTGGGCGCCCCACACACCGACGTGAACGGGGTGGCCGGAGCTGCCCGCTTCACCTGCAGGCACCTGAGGCTTGGACCACACAAGCCTTTCCATCAGGAATGAGCGGAGGGAATGGTCCTAGCACGTGGAGCGTGTGTTCAGCTTACATAAGAGGTTTACCCTGTGCTCAGACACAAACAAGCAAACCAAACTGCCCAGCCCCATTCAAACAAGTCGATACTTCCTCTTCCTCACTAGAAGTTTCCATGTGACGTTAAGGTCAGGAGGAGCCTGCTGTACTAAGGAAAACAGGTTTTTTTTGTTGTTGTTTTTTTAAGGCAGATTCTTGCTCTGTCACCCCGGCTAGAGTGCAGTGATGCGATCTCAGCTCGCTGCAACCTCCGCCTCCCGGGTTCAAGTGATTCTCCTGCCCCAGCCTCCTGAGTAGCTGAGATTACAGGCGCCCTCCACCACACCTGGCTAATGTTTATATTTGTAGTAGAGACAGGGTTTCACCATGTTGGCCAGGCTGGTCTCGAACTCCTGACCTCAGGTGATCTACTCACCTCAGCCTCCCAAAGTGCTGGGATTACAGGCCTGAGCCGCTGCGCGGGGCCTGAACACACTCTTCTGAATTGGGCCCATACAAAAGTTTCCAGTAAACAGGAAAAGAAATTGGCAAGATAGCGTGATGACCGAGGTCCCATCTCCATGGACGCCCGGGATGAGGGACGTGTGATGACCAAGGTCCCACCTCCATGGACACCTGGGACAAGGGACACCACACCGTGGGAAAAACCCAAGGGAAATCGGGCAGCAGCTCTGGAAATAGGTCCCACATCCCACCCATGTCCACAGAAGCTTTTGGCTTCTCTTCTGGGGCTGTTCCCTGAAGGTGAGCTCTTCCTACGGCTCACCGCGCCGCACCAGGCTTCTTCCCACGGGACTCCAAAAACATCTCCTTTGCAGGAGGTGAAGCTGTGTCAAGGGTGGCCTTCGTCTGGGGACACCAGAGAACCACAGTCCGTGACCCCTGCTTTGGAGCCGGAGTCAGCCACCCGTATGGAACGACGCTCAATGTACAGGGCCCAGAGCTCCCCTCCGTCTCCTTGACTCCACCGAAAAGTGTCAGGAACTAAAGGCCATCGTGGAGCTACCATCGTCCTCAGGACCAGCCCCTTCCTCGTAGCTGAAGACGCGAGTTCTGGGAGCTAGCCCCCTGCCCCTATGCCGCTGGGCTGCACAGGCGGGGTTGGGGTATAACTCCATCTTGGCAGAACAGCTGTGCCAGGCGTGACTCAGAGCTTCCCCGAAGGCAAACCCAGCCCTGTGAATAAAGCTACGCAGAAAAATTCAAAAGTAAAATCCCCCAAACTCATCACAACTGGTGTAATCCCTCACGCAAGACAGTGTCCTGGGCCCCCAAGCAACACTCGGCAGCTGCCTGGCACGTGGAGGCAGGCGGGGGCGGCGGCTGTGGATGGTGCTGAGGATCATGTGTTCACTCATCAAACGTGGGAGAGCCAAATGCAGGCAGGGTTCTTTCCCTCAGGGTGGAGGGGCTCCCCCGACGCAGCTGGGCTCGCATATCGGACATCAGCTCCCCCGAAGCCCGCTCCTGGCCGTGGTACCCAGAACGAGGACACACCAGCCAGCTCTCCCCCTCCTCCATGAGCTCAGGAGCGGAGACGTGCTGTACTTGACTCAGAGCTGCGGTCTGCAGTAACAGACGTGAAGATCCTGACCCCTACCTGTGGATGGGTCTGACTCAGCATCAGGTTCTAGCAGATGGGATCGAGTCACAGTGGGGTCATACCAGATCAGGGTGGACGCCACTCCATTACAGGGAGAAGGAAATCTGGACTCAGAGCAGACGGCCCCGTGTAAACAGACACAGAGGCTGGAGCCGTGCGGCCACAGCCAAGGACGCTGGTGGCCACAGCCACTGCAAGAGGCAGGAAGGACCTTCTGCTGGAGCCACCCAAGGGAGCAGGCCCGTCAGACTCCGGGACGGCTGACGTCTGAGCCCCAGAACCGTGAGAACGGGTTTCTGTTGTTTGAAGCCACCGCATATGTGCTATTTTGTTCCAGCAGCTCCTAGAGACGCACACAGCCTGGACACCGTGCCTGACCCGAGTGAGTCCTGGGGACGCTGATGGAGCCCGGGGCCCACTGAGCCTGTGTCCCAGGGCTGGGCTGAGGGTGGGACCAGGCAGCACCGCCCCAACATCTCCGCCCTGCCAGGCCCAGTGTGTGGGCTGCAGGGAGGCAGTTGAGGACCCGCCTCGTGCCCTCAGCCCTTGGGCTTCATCGAACCTCAGCTCCCAGCTGGGGATTCCGCCCCAGGGAATCCTGGGAGAAATCCTCACTGTTCTGGGGCCCCTCCCCGCTAAGCATCCCAGGGCCACCTCTCCGCTTCTAATCCACCATGCCACCCGGCCCGCTGTGCTGCCAGCTCCACGATGCCACCAGGCACACCACACCATCTGGTCCACCACGCCACCAAGCCTGCCACGCCGCCTGGTCTGCCACGCCGCCTGGTCCACCACGCCACCAGGCCTGCCACGCCGCCTGGTCCGCCACGCCGCCTGGTCTGCCACGCCGCCTGGTCCACCACGCCACCAGGCCCGCCACGCCGCCTGGTCCACGCCGCCTGGTCCGCCACACCGCCTGGTCCGCCACGCCACCTGGTCCACCACGCCGCCTGGTCTGCTGCACTGCCCGCTCCACCACACCACCCAGCACACCCGTCTCCTGCCCCTCCTGCTCTGGCTGGGCTCTTTCTGGGTGGAGCCTTCCCCAGCCCCTCCACGTCTCTGAGTTAACGTTGGCTCCGACTAAAACCGTGCTCCACACTGTTGCCAGTGTCCTACACTGTGAAGCAGGTTTCTCAACACCAGGACCGTCCTCCTGGTGGGGGGTGGGGGTCAGTTCTTTTCCTGAACCTGGCAGGGGCCCAGTGCGCCTGTGCCTGGTGAAGGACCAAGGGAGGAACAGTAGGGAGCTGTGGGGGCGCAGGGGAGCCAGTGAGGCAGACCCCCCCGGAGCTCGGCAGGTGCCTCGACCTCCCACGGCCTCCCAGCTGGAGCCTCTGGGAGCCCCCATTTCCCATGTGTAACATGGAATAGGAACCGTGTGCACTTCCAACCATGAGGTTCTTAACAACAAAGAAGAAAAACTGTTTAATTTCAAGAGCTCAGCATGAGCGCCATGGCAGGGCACCTTGTACTTTGTACATTATAACTCAGAACAAGGAGAAAAGCACAGCCGTCTTCCTCATCAGCTTCTACAAGCCTTCATCCAGGAGGCTGCCATCACCAAGCACCCTGGACTGGACCGCTTGAACAAGGGACATTGGCTGTCCGCAGCCCAGGAGGCTGATGTCCCGGCTCCGCAGGTGTGCAGGGCTGGATTCTGAGCCTCTCTCCTCGGCGTGCAGACAGCGTCTCCGAGTCCACACAAGCTCTGCTCTTCGTGTCTATGTCCTCATCTCCTCTTCTTAGAAAGACAAGGTCCTCTGGAATCAGGGCCCACCTCAAGGACCCCACTTAACCTTCTCTCCTTTAATGTCCTATCTCCAAAAGGTACTAAAGGAGATGTTCAGACTGGGGTCAGGGCTTCAGTGTATAGATTTGGGGGGCGCAGTTCAGTCCATAAGAGCTGCTTTCGAGGGGCTGACCTGTGGGCTCAGGGACTTGAGGACTCTCTCTGGCGTTCACATGCAGAAAACGCCTAGCGTCCTGCCACCTTCCCCTCCACGTGTGACATAGGAAGTCCTGGGGAACATGCTGGGCGACTCCAACGTGCCCAGAGGTGGATCCAGTGGTGAGGATGACTCCAGGTTCACAGAGGGGGACCCAGCAATGAAGACGGCTCCAACTTCACAGGGAGGGACCCATCGGTGAGGACCGTTCCAGCTTCACAGAGGGGGACCCAGAGCGGTGAGGACGGCTCCAGCTTCACAGGGTGAGAACTGGGGGCAGGAGCTGGGCTGGGCAGCTCGCCAAGGGGCTGGCATGGAATCAAGGGCTCCCTACCTCCCGCAGCCTCATTTTCTCCATCTGTGCAGATGAGAACCACAGCCAGGGTGGGAACACCCAGAGAGTTCAATACAAGAGTGCCATGGGCACACCTCAGGGACACTGGTCCTCCAGTTCCTACGAGGATGCTGCAGACTCCCTGAGTGCTGGCTCAGGGCCCTGCGAGGAGGCACATGGGACCTAAGGCCATGCTGTCATCACTGCTGCTATTTCTAAGGCTGTTCCCAGCCCCTGCCCCACTGCTTACCTGCCACAGTCCCGGGGTGCCCAGGGGTCAGGGTGGGGTCACTGAGCTCCACAGAGAACAGGACAATTCTGAGGCCGGCTGTAGGGGCACATCCTTAGCACTGTGCCTGCAGACCCTACAAGGTCACATGGCAGCCACCCCTTCTCTGTGAACTGCCCCAACACCAGGGCTGGGCTCTCATGTGCAAATCTCCATCCAGGGTGGACACGTGACATGCTGAGTCCATCCACTCTCTCTGGAATCTGTCCCTGGCTGAGAGTGTGGGCCAGTGATGGTGCTGGACCTTCGTGGAGACGGTTCTGAAGCCACGGCATGCCACACGCCGCCACGTTAGGAAGGAAGAAGCACAAGGCAGACTGGCTACCCGAGGCCAGGGCCAGCTTCATCCCTGCCCCCTAGCAAGCAGTTCCCCTTTGCTCACTATGCAGTGGGAAAGCTCACCGAGCTCACGCACAGATGGGAGAAGATGAGGCTCTGGAAGGTGGGGGGTCCCTGATTCCACCCCAGCCCCTTGGTGAGTTGCACAGCCCAGATCCTGCCGCTGTTCCTTAAAAGGCAAGAAGGTTACTGTTCGTTGCAGCCAGAGAGTGGAGGATACTGCTTTGTCTCATCTGCAAACACACAGGGAGGGGCCCGAGTCTGGAGGCTCTGTATGTCCCCAAAGCCACTGGCTCACCTGCCCCAGGGCCCCGCTCCTGCAGCCACCTCTTGCCCTGTGTGCTGCTAGTCAGGGAGGCCACACACAGCAGGGCGGGGTGCAGGCTTCCTCTTGGGGCTCCCAGTGAACGAAGTCACCATTGGGTCCTGTTAAAAAGCCTGGAGTACCCGTTCACCCCCTCCAGGGCTGGAGGAGAGGGGGGCCTGCAGCACGAGCTCCTCCCCGTGCTAGTTAAGAACAAGCGAGCTGGGGTGGGCGTGGGTAGCAGTGCCCAGGAAGACGGGCACTCAGTGGGTTCTGAGGAATCAGCACATCCGTGCACCGACCCGCCTCCCACGTGGAAAGCAGACTCTTCAGCCCAGGGCAGTCGAGGAGGCAAAGCCCCCAGAGCTTCTGCTGACTCAACACCTGCCGACGGCCAGACTGTGGCCACAGCTCCCGGAGGAATCGTGCCTTGCACCGGGGAATAAAGGGAGCCGTGCAGGGTAAATGCATGGGAGGCGCTGTCAGCTCCGAGAGGGAAAGACGCACCAGGTGACCCAGTCCCCAAGCAAGGCAAGCAAGCCTATGACAAACACAGAGGCGGACCAAGCCATCACACGCCCCTCCCAGATCTGCCCTCCACTTCATCCCCTATTGGTCATTGTTAACCTGAGCACTGAGCTCGAAGACCAGTTATCACCTCTGGAGACATGCGGACTGCTATAGGTGTCTAACCCTGTCTCAGCAATCACAGTGCCAGCCACTCACCTGCCTCAGAGGACATAGCACCTGTGTGCATGTGTCCTCAGGAGGAAGGCAGCAGACCACCCTAACCAAGGCTGGAATTAGCATACACAGGTATGCATTGTGCAGCCCTTCTGTGCCATGAGGCGGACAGCTAGGGAAGGAGGCAGGGTGGGCAGTGCCAGGGCCCTGGAAAAGTGTGTACTCTTTCACTTAGCATTGACAGAGAGAACCAGACGGCAGTCTCAACATTTTCTGCAAGTTGCTAAGCTGTAAGAATACATATTTCTTGGTTGATTAAATAGTCTAGCTTACTTCTACGGTTAAAAAAAAATCTTTAAATATGGGAAAATTATATTTCTGTCTTTCCAATGCTATATTTCCTTTCTTTGCCTCATAGCTATCTTTGGGTCTTTGAGAAGTTCCTAGAAGATTCCAGAAACTGGGCCCCGGTGCGGGGGAGGGTTCTCAGCAGCGCTGGGCTAGTGGCGGGCTGCAGTTTGCTATTTCTATTGAGCTGCTGCTTTCACAGAGAGGCCATGATTTTCCCTTTCTGGAGGAGGGAGCAAAGCATTCAGGCTCACTGTTTTGAATCATGAATACCCAGATCCAGGCGCGACACTCATACTAGGGATGGCTTGGTTTATAACACAGTGGTAAAAGGAGGGGCCAGAGACAATGAAGGTGTGCCATCAAGGCAGAATCCCATCCTGGCACTGAATTCTGAGTGGTGGCAAGTTCAGGACCAATGGCCACCCCAAGTGGCCGTGAGGACCCCGAGCTGCCCTGGTGGGAGGCAAATTCCCAGAGTTGGGCAACCATCAGGATAGTCAACTTTAGGACACCTTCATCTCCTCCAAAAAAAGCCACACCCATTATCATCAGCCACTCCCAGCTCCCTCCAGGGCCCTGGCAGCCACGGGGCCACTTTGGGCCTCCGTGGCTTGGCCTGTTCAGGTGCCTCACATCCCTGCACTCCTCCAGGGAAGACTTTTGTGATTGGCTTCTTCCACTCAGCACCATGTTTCCGAGGTCCATCCCCCTTGGCTGTTCATCAGAACACCATTCCTTTTTAAGGCTGAGTAATATTCCAGTCGTGGCTGTATATGAAGGTGTCTCTCTGTGAGTCCGCTGACGACCACCTGGGCTGCTCCACTTTCTGGCTGTTAGGAACAGTGCTGCGAAGAACAGGCATGTCCAGGACTGCGTGTGGACACATTCTCATTTCTCTTGGGTGGACGGACTCTAAGAGTGCGACTGCTGGGCCCCTTGGTAACTCCATCATTTTCGGCCACTGCCAAACTGTCTTCCAAAGCAGGATAAGTACAAATTTCAGATTCTCTCGGCGGATACTGCCTAACTGCTTTCCAGAGAGACTGGCGGGCTTCATTCCTATTAGCATCCATCAAGTCGGCTCAAAAGGAAATCGGATAAAAATGAAACCACAAATGAGCCCAGCGGCATCTGTGTGCACGTGTTGGTCACCCTGCTTGACAGTGACTGTCTCTGCCGTTTTTCCTGGCTGCTTCAGTTTCGTATTTTGGGAATTCTCTATTTGCGGACTTTGCCCATCTTCCCGTGGACGGTGAGTATCACAAGGTGATGAGACACGCTCGCCAGCTGGGACCCACCTCCTCCTCCCCATGCTGCCATCTGCCTTCTGGTCTCACACATGTGACTGCACTGCCCTGCGTCTGGGGTTCTGGGGTCAGTCGGGGTGGTTAGAGGACATCAGGGGCTCTAGCTCCCGGCTGCTGGGTAGGATCCCAGCGCTGCTGCTTGTGGGTGGCCTTCGGGACGTTACTTACCAGCACCGTGCCTCAGTTTCCTCCTCTGTGAAATGGGATGGGAACAGTGTGCAGCCCATGATCAGCTGTCAGAATGAGTGAGTTAATCCACCTGAGTGCTCAGGCACAGAGGTGCAGGTGTCCGCCGTCATCACTGATTTCTCTGACTGAGTTTACAGTTGCAGTGTTCTTCCTCACACCGCCGCAGTCCAATATTCCTCTCCACTTCCTCCTAGCCATTTCAGTTTCCCTGCCCTCATTTACTCTGCAATCCATGGGGAATTCGGCTTTGAACATGGTGTGAGGTCAGTCCCACTTGGGTTCTTCCCCAAATTCAAAACTGATTTTGCCAGTACCTGCTGCGGGGAACTGTGTCCCGTCCTCACTCATTTGAGCTGCTTACTGAATCCATATTCACGTCTCAGGAACACGTGGGTGCATTTCAGGGCTGAACTGTTTATTGGGTCTCTTCTGTGGATCAGAAAACAGCAGTCAGAAGAGCTGACATTTTGTTCAGCATTTAATGATGTGCGGGGACTTGGCCAAATGTGGCCCTTGTGTTAACTCCTGAGGCGGGCCAGTGGTCGGACCCGGGCTGGGGCCAGGCAGGCCGCCCCACATCCCAGAGCTGCTTACAGGCTGCCTGGAGCCCAGACGGCTCCTCTCCTGCTGTCCACACCGTGTCTACAGCAGCAGGATGAGGACGCCTGGGTGAGTCTTCCGTCACAAAGTCTCAGATGCCTGAGATTGGATTGCACTCTGGGATAAAATGTAAAATCATCTTGTAAAACCCATGGGAAATTGGATTCCAAGTGTGTTAAATGTAAAGATGAACTTTTGAAACGGCAGCCAGCCTCGGGACACTTTGCCCTCCCATCCACACGGCAGTGTTCTACAGCGTCTTTCCATCTGTGCCAGGCTGTTCTCATTTCTGAGTAAGTCTTTGCACTTTATACAGGTGCCAATCATTTCTTCCTAATGTTCTTTCAAGTTACTTTCTGTTTTCTGCTGTGATCAGTAGAGCCCTCCACTCGCATTTAGTTCATGTATTTATTGTAATAAAATCATTACAGTTTGAAACATGTTTGCCTGGAAGTCAGAAGCAACTGGTTTTTGTGTCTGGGAGCTCCCTCTCGCATACGCAGAGTGGATGTCTCCTAAAGGTCCCAGCAAACTCACCAGCTTCCCATCCTGACCAAGGCTGCACAGGCGACTGTCAATCTAGCTCTTGGCGGGTGGGGGTGATGAACTTCTGTTGATCTGGTCCGGGAGCTGGCAAACTTGTGCTGCAGCGTCAGAAAGTACGCATTTGCGGCTCTGGGGGCCAGAGGTTCTCTTTTGCACCTGCTGAACTCTGCTGCTGTGCATACCACACATCTGTGCACAATGTGTGAATGAACTCACAAATGGATGAGCCTGATTGGCCTGCAGGCTGGAGTTTACTGAACTCAGATCTACACCACTTTGGTGTTTGTGAGAACTTTAATGCTGGATACAAGTAGAGAACTTTCTATACTCACACTCGGTCCAGTTTAGTGAAATCTGATTAGTTTCCAAGGCATTTCAGCCAATCTCTAGAGTTTCTGAAGCACCTGTCTACCTCCCCTGCAAGTAACAATAATCATATTTTCTCATATCACACACCGATGTGACTGCATTTGCCAGAACGTCCAAAAAATCACCACGCAGGACTCCCTGACTTGCCCCTGAAGATTCCGTTTGAAGGGACATAGGGCAGCTGGGTTCTGTGTCCCAAAATCTCAGAGCTGGAGGCTCCCTGAAGGGGTTGCAGCTGGGGCCCGGCTGACGGGCATGCTGGCTTGGGTTTCAGATGGATGGTGGGCGCAGGGTGGGCCTGCCTATCCTCCAGGCTGACTGGAGGTCTGTGGCCTTTGGTGTTTCTGCTCATTTGATTCTTAATTTTAATGAGTAAGATCGTCCCTCTCGTGACTTTTCCAGCATCTACTGAATCAGAAGACTTTTAAAGATATCCAATCTGGTGATATAGTTTGTCATTCTACCTGGTTTTGAAACACAGGCATAAATCAGAGATATGGTGGGTTCAGTTCCAGACCATTGCAATAAAGCAAATGTAGCCATCAAGTGAGTCACACAGTTTTGGGTTCCCCAGGGCATATAAAAGCTATGTGTACACCACTCCTCAGTCTACTAAGTGTACAAAAAGCATTACATCTAAAAAAAGAGTACATTCTTTAATGAAAAACAATTTAGTGCTAAAAATGCTAATGATCATCTGAGCCTTTGGGGAGCGGCTTCTCTTTGTTGGAGGAGGGTCTTGACGTGATGCTGGCGGCCGCTGACTGATCAGCGTGGTGGCTGCTGAAGGCTGAGGAGCATGTGACAATTTCTTAAAATGAGACAACACTAAAGTTGCTGCATGGATGGACTCTCCTTTCACGAAGGAGTTCTCTGTAGCATGCGATGCTGTTTGATGGCAGCATTTTAACCAGAGAACTGCTTTCAGAACGGCAGTCAGCTCTCACACCGTGCTGCTGCACTGTCAACCAGGCTTGTGAACTACTCCCAACCCTGTGCTGCCACTTCCACAATGCTCACAGCATCTCCACAGGGGCAGATTCCATGTCAAACAAACACTCTTTTTTTTTTTTTTTTTTTTTTTAATTTTGAGACGAGTCTCACTCTTTAACCCAGGCTGGAGTGCAGTGGTGTGATCTCTGCTCATTGCAACCTCCGCCTCCCGGGTTCAAGCAATTTTCCTGCCTCAGCCTCCTGGATAGCTGGGATTACAGGTGCATGCCATCATGCCTGGCTAATTTTGTGTATTTTTAGTAGAAACAGGGTTTCACCATGTTGGTCAGGCTGGTCTCGAACTCCCGACCTCGTGATCCACGCACCTCGGCCTCCCAAAGTGCTGGGAGTACAGTCATGAGCCACTGCACTTGGCCCAAAAAAACACTTTCTTTGCTTACCCCCGAGAAGCAACTCCCCATCTGTTCAAGCAGCAGTCCAGCCCCACTCTGCAGAACCCACTTCCAAATCGAGTTCCCGCTGCAGACCCCACTTCCAAATCGAGTTCCCTCTGCAGACTCCACTTCCAAATCGAGTTCCCTCTGCAGACCCCACTTCCAAATCGAGTTCTCTCTGCAGACTCCACTTCCAAATCAAGTTCTCTTTCTACTTCCACCACGTCTGCAGTGATTTCTGCCACGGAAATCTTGACCTCTCTCAAAGCCATTTGTGAGGGTTGAAATCAACATCTTCCAAATTTGGATGATTTTGACCTCCTCCCATGAATCACAAATGCTCTTAGTGACGTCTAGAATGGTGACTCCTCTCAACAAGGTTTGCAAGTGACTTTGCCCAGGCCCATCAGAGGAATCACGATCTGTGACAGCTATAGCCCTACAAAATGTATTTCTTAAAAAACAAGATTTTAATGTCAAAATGACCTCTTGATCCACGGGCTGCAGAATGGATGCTGTGTTAGCAGTGTAAGCACAGCATTCATCTCCCTGAACATCTCCATCTGGATCTTGGGTGACCAAGTGCATTGTCAATGAGCAGTAATATCTTGAGAGGAATCTTTTGTTCTGCGCAGTAGGTCTCATTAGTGGGCTTAAAATATTCAGTTAACCATGCCATAAACAGATGTGCTGCCATCCAGGCCTTGCTGTACGTTTTAGGGAGCACAGACAGAGGAGGTTTGCTTAATTCTTCAAGGACCTAGGGTTTTCAGAATGGGTAATGAGCGCCAGCTCTCCAACTCCAAGTCACCAGCTGCGTTAGCCTCTCACCAGAGAGATAGCCTGTCCCCCTTTGGTGCTCAGAACCAGGCAGTGACTTCTTCCCTCTACTGGGAAAAGTCCTAGATGGCATCTTGTTCCAGTGGAAGGCTGTTTCATCTACACTGAAAATCTGTCTGAATGTAGCCACCTTCATCGATGGTCTTGGCTGGATCTTCTGAGAACCTGCCCCAGCTTCTCCATCAGCAGCTGCCGCCTCGCCTGGCACTTCTGTGTCATGGAGGCAGCTTCTTTCCTTAACACTCATAAGTCAATGTCTGCTAGATTCCAACTTCTCTTCTGTGGCCTCCTCCCCTCTCTCAGGCTTCACAGAATTCAAGAGAGTCGGAGCTTTGCTCTGGATTAGGCTTTGGCTTAAGAGAATGTTGCGGCTGGTCTGATCTTCTCTCCAGACCATTAAAACTTTCTCTCTATCTCTTTCTTATCATTCATATATTCCCTGGAGTAGCACCTGTCATTACCTCCAGGAATTTTTCCTTTGCTCTTTAACCTGGCTGACTGGTGCAAGAGGCCCAGCTTTCAGCCTGTCTCAGCTTTCCTTCTTCGTGAAGCTTGATCATTTCTCATTTCTGACTTAAAGTGAGAGGTGTATGCCACTTCCATTCACTCGAACACCTAGAGGCCACTGTAGGGTTATTTATCGGCCAAATTTCAATACTGTTGATTCAGAGAACAGGGAGGCACGAGGAGAGGAGAGACAGGACCAGCCGGTGTGTGGAGCGGTCAAAACGCAGAAAACATCCATCTGTAAAGTGTGCCATCTTACAAGGGCATGGTTAGTGTTGCCCCCAAACAACTGCAATAGTAACATCAAAGCTCAGAGATCACAGATCATGATAACAGATATAGTAATATAGGTTGAAATACGGGGAAAAGACCAACATGTGACATAGAGGCACAAAGTGAGCGTATGCTGTAGGAAATACAGTGCTGACAGGCTGGCTCAAGGCAGGGCTGCCACAAACCTTCAATTTGTGAAAACGGCAATATTTGCAAAGTGCAGTACAGCAGAACACAATAAAACAAAGTGGGCCAGTGGCAAAACGCACTTTCACGGCTCAGGTAGGCTCCGCTGCATTGCTGGTGGCCTTTTCTTTGTTTTCTTTTAAAGTTCTCAGAATGGAGGTGCGAGCAATGTGCGTGTTACACAGCACTGACACCAGAGGATGTCCATTCCAGGGGTGTGGATCCCCCAGATGTGTCTGCTGCCCCGGGACAAGGCTGGGCGGGTGTACACGAACTCGAGGCTGCTCCTGGAGGAATCTCGTGCCTGACACAGTGCCTGGCCCACATCACAGGTTCAAAAGTCTTTGTGGAAGGAAATGATTATTGGTACTTTTTTATCTTTTGGAATACTTCCTAAAATATTTTAGTTCATACATATATATATTTTACTTTAGGTGTATATTATATCCAGCATTTCTCTCCATGTTATCCTTCCCCACCCTCAAAATTTATATTTATATATTCAAAATTTATATTTGTTTTATATAGTTAAAAATTATATAAGCAAAATTTCCAAATGTAGTGATCAATACGCTAGCTACATATACACTTGTAAATAATTTAATTTTTCCTTTGCAGTCCATCTCAGCCTAGTAATCTGATTCTTCCTTTCAGATTTATATTCATAAATTGATATTTTATAAAATTTATAATATTGATATAAATATTGTATATTTATAAGTAAATATAAAATATTTTAGTTCCTAAAACAAACTGGATGATTTTCCATATTTTCCAGTATTTGGGGAAAGATACCTGAACACTAAATATTTTAAGCAGTGTGCCTATTAATGTATTTCTGTCTGAAAATTTTATTCAAGGATATTAACATTTATCTATTCCTTCAGTTACGTTTGGTAGTTTTCCCCCTAGAAAAATGTATATATTTAATCAAGATGTCCAGATTTAGTGATTCATACACTAGCTACACATACACTTGTAAATAATTTTTCCTTTGCTCTGCGACTTAGCTGCCTGGTGCAAGATGTGTAGCTTTCAGCCTATTTCAGCCTACTAATCTGATTCTGGATTTCAGATTTATTTTGAGATAAAATAATTTGTGTAAAAAAGTAAAACCACATTTCTATAGGTTTGTTAAAGGTGCAATGATAAATTCTATGCCTTTCTTTTTAAAATTCAATAATTTTTATTTTCATCTTTACCAGATGTTTGTTCCTCCTTGGGAGAGGAGTGGCTTTCCCCCCACTTAAGTTCTTTGTGTTCATTCTTTCGATTTGAAGATAAAGGCATTTAAAGACACACCTATACTGATGAGCACATCTTTCACTCTATCTGCAGAAGTACCGTGTGTTATTTCTATGACATTCTAAATGGGACCTCAGTAACTAAAATGGACAGATGACACCGTTCGCTATTTCTATGACATTCTAAATGGGACCTCAGTAACTAAAATGGACATATGACACTGTTCAGAAGTGCTGGATCTGCTCAATCACCTTAATATACAAAGTCATCCAACGCTTACAAGAGCCCTTGAAGTGGTATTCTGTCCATGTAATAAATGTAGAAACTGAGGCACAGAAAGGGAAGTTTGCTTCAAGTAAACCGGCTGGCAGTTGCTCTACCCAGCACTGGACACCAGCAGATGGACTTCAGACACTGCATGTGACCTTCTGTGAGAGTAGCTTCTTGTTATTATATCATTCAATCAACACATTATAAGAAAGTCGTGGTTAATAAGGCTTTTATTTTCTGGTATAAGTCTCAATTTTAAATATAGTGTATTTTCATTGGAAAAGAGGGCTGGTGCATTTCTTCTCCTGGTGTGACTTAATTCATGACTTGGTTTATGGCTTTTTGTAGATTTCAAAAATGGTTGAAAATTGGAAGCAGCCTTGTTTGTATGCTATAATTTAGACATATGGCTGAAAATTTAATTTTAGTTACTTGTAGGATTCAAAAGATCTATGTGCTGCTTCTTTTTATTGTTGTTATTGGTGTGTTTACTTGACTTTAACATAGATTGAAAAGTTATTTATAGCTCAGCTAAAAATTGCGTTTCTGATCATATAATTTATTTGTAATTATGTTTACATGATCTGTTCTTATGTATGCTAATCAGTGAATAAAGATTTCTGAATGTGATACTTTCATTACAGTCTGAACTGTAAGGCATAAATGTGTCAATAAGTAAATGTATCAATATATGATAGTATTGTTCCCATTTAATATTTTACCTCTCAATTTCCTTTCAATTGCGTCTGCCTGATATATCTTTATTTACTTATTTTTTGCTTTTAACCTTACTGTTTGTTGTAGGATTGCCCTTAGAAAGCAACACATATTTGGCTATTTTCAACACTTGATTTGATAGTCTTTGCTTTTTAATAGATGAGACTAATCCATTTACATTTACTGTCTTCACCAACATTGAAATTCTGTCCTGAACACTATGATCCAAGTTGATTTCTGGTTATGTTCCTTTCACAGTTGATCTCACCTTTACACACACACACATTTCACTTGCTTTTTACTCTCAGCAGTTTAGTTGACATTATATTTTTGTGTCTATTTGTGATCGCCTTTAAATTAAGCAAATGCACTCTTAATGACTATCATTTCTCTAATGACTTAAATCATCATGGCTCCTTCTGTCCCATGAGTGACTCCAGCCTGCCACTGCCTGCTCCCTACAGCTTTTGTTAGTTTAACTAGAGGTTGCAGACTAGTTATTATCATGCACCAATTATTTCTCATAATATACACAGTATATTAAATAATAGTGCTGTGAATCTTATATTCAATTTTATAACCATAGCTATAGGAATTATTTATATCCAGCTCCATGTATTCAACTGGTATCATTGGTCACCATTAATCATCTTATATGTGACGTTTTCATTGTTCAGCTCCTGATGTTTCTTTCTTTCCTGATTTACTTGAGTGCATCTTTTATTCACCTATTCAGGAAAGGTATGTGGGTGGCTGTATGATAAATGTACCTGATAGCAATGATATAAGCATACCCTGCAAATGACCTGTATGGCAGATGCACCTGAATGTGTGCTCTGAGCTAGAGAATCCAGGAGCGGCCAACCTGGGGATTTGTTGCTTGTCTTTGAGGAACATGTTAGCACCCAACCTATCCTGTGGAACATGGCCTACACAGGGGATTGATGTTCCAGATTTGGGGTTGAATGAAGACTGCCAGGTGGAGCCTGCTAGGGGGAAGGTGCTATTCAAAAATGCTATATAAACTGCAAGCACTTTGCAGGTGGTTGTGTTCCTCCTGTCCAGCTTCTCCTGTGGGTCATGCAGTTATTCTGTCCAGCCCATCAGCACTGGACTAGTGGTTCTCCCATCTGCACTGCCATGACTGGACTGTTTCTGTATGTAAGGCAGTTCTCCTGTCCAACCCACTGCCACTAGCCTCTCTCCCCTGTATAGAAGTGCCCCCTATGTCTCATCTGCTGGCTCTGGGTCTCTTCTTCGACCTCTTGAACCTGGTGCCAGCCCTGCTGAAGTCAGTAGGGATTCAGCATAACTGATAAGCTTTCTAAATCCTTGCAAATCTAAAACTGTCTTATTTATTTACTTTGTCCAAATAACAACAAAACAAACAGAAATCTGAACAACTTCGTAAGTAAAACGATTTTCAACCCAATTCTTGACATAGCTCTCCCTCTTGTCTCCTGGCTGTAGGTCTCACTGAGTTCGGAGGACAGCGTGCGTGTGTGTTCGTGGGGATTTTTGTTCTTGTCTTTTTATTTTCTTAAGATCCCCTGGATGGTGATCACGAGGGTTTCCTTTGTTCGTGAGATTCAAAGATACCACCACAAAATGGCCAGGTCCAGGGTGGCTGTGTTTCGTTTTTCACTGGTGGCTTCCTCCAGCTCAGGTAACTTTCTTTCCAACACTGCGTTTTTCATTCGAATATGCTTCTTCCTTCTGTTCATGCCGTTGAGGTTCCCACCTCAGGAGCATCCATAACTCTTCAGTGAGATATTCATCCTCCATCCCCTAGACCTACCAACTTCTCTCTCTCTCTCTGGCTCCATTTCTTTGCTTTTCTTTTTTTTTTTCCCCTGTGAATTATCTCTTGGTTTTAAGATTAGTTCCCATATCACTGTTTTGGTTTTCTGCAGTTACATTTATGTTGTTTGCAGCTCCCAATATACAACTAAACTCTTCTCTTACATTGCTGGTGTCTCTGTATCCATCGTCTGTTTCATTCAAACCCCTGGATGTCTGCCTTCATTCCCGGGCCTGCCTTGCCTTGGGTTCCTGGATCCTGGGTCACAGCCATGCAGCCCATCTCTGTGACATCAACAAGCAGACGCTTTCTATAAAAGTCTCATCTGTTTACTGCAGAGATCTATTTTCAGAGCTACCCCTGCCCTTAAATCTTTAGGACAGGATTGTTTTCCATAGATAGTGCTTTTTTTTTTTTTTTTTTTTCCTACAGGCTCATGCTTGAGTTTTGACTTTGAGGCTGAAAAAATGCCCTTTTAAATAGGCAGAGATCAATCAATCCTGGTCTAGAACCGGCTGTGCGGCATGGCGGGGAGCTGGTCTTCAGTCTTGCTCTGGTTTCTGCAGGTGTGCGAAGCCCTGCCCAGTCCAGATGGCCTGAGAGGTCTGGGTGACGTGCAGCAGGCTCTGATCTCCACGGGATGCCTAACAGCCTTCTGACCAGCTGGAGGCGGCTCCTCGGGGCTGGCTCTTCTCCCTTTGAGAGGTCAGACTTCTGTCTACACTGCAGTTTTCTGCTCCTTTGGGAATGAGAGCTGCATGGAAGAACGCAGGCCCTGGTGTGCTCCTGGCCCAGCTAAGAGCCTCTTCTGCTACCTCTGCACCTCTTCTGTGGGACTTGCCTCCACCCACTGCCCCTCCTCTCTGCCACGCTGCAGGCTGGGAGCTGAGTCTGTGGGACTGAGCGGGGGCGCCCCCGGGGTGGGCAGGATTCCACCTCTGCTGCCTGTGAGCCCTCTGATCACCAGTTTCCAGGTCCTACGGTTTGGCCCAGGCCTGAGCAGGAAGTCCAGGGCTTTTTCTGCGTTACAGGAGGTCACTGTCATAGCTGGGGCTCAGAGGGTAAGTCGAGGGCTTCCACTCCTGGGAGGACCAGGAGGCTTTCCCCAGAGCTCAGCACTCACTTGTTTCTTTCTTTAGGTCATGGTGTTATTGGCAGTTGTTCTTGTTTCCAAAGCATACGTAAAACCAGACGCTGGGCAGAGGCTGTGTGAGAAGTGAGTGTGTGGCCACGTGAATCCAGAACGCCACAGAGGCCTGTGGACTTGCAGGGGAACCCATTTTCCCCCCTCCTCCAAACGCTGGAGAAGCTCATTCTCTCTGTGAGTGGAGGGTCCCGGGCATGGTGGGGGAGGGAAGCTGCACCCCCTCCCCGCTCATATATTCCTCCTCTCTTGAAACCTCATCAGTCACATGTCCCTGTGTCCTAGGAGAACCTGAAGCCACATGAGTATGGCTACGCAGGGCCAGATCCAACCAACAACAAAATGAAGCTTTTGAGAGACGCAGCAAGGGAACCAGCACCCTGGGTCTGTCCTGCTGCAGAAATGCCACCAGTGTCCTGAATCCTGCTGCAGCAATGCCACCAGTGTCCTGAGTCTTGCTGCAGCAATGCAGCCAGCACCCAGAATCTCTCCTGCAGCACAGCACCAGTGACCAGATAGATAGGGATTTCCCAAAGAAGAAGCTGATGGTCTGACTTCATTCTAATGCCGGATTCTAATCGGGGATGTGGACATTCCAGCATATTCAGGAAGATGCCATATGTGGAAAATAGGAATCCTTTTCCTACACAGAGACCTTGTCTGAGCCTTAGGTAGGGCAGGAGCAAACAAGAGGGCCAGGCGCACATCAGGGCCTTAGAAACCTTTCTCGTCCATCATTTTCCTTCTTCACCGTCCCAGGATCCTGCAGGGTCAAGCCTGGGGTACCCTTACCCCTTTCTACAGATGAGGAAATGGAAGCTCTAAAGATAAACGGACTTCCTCCTGTCTCCCACCCTAGCATGCCAAAGAGCTGTCCCTCTTCCAGGCACGGAGAGGACGATGGGATCAGACACAAGAAATCCTATCGGTACCACGGCTGCGTCCCTGGAAGGGGCCTGTCCGTCTGGGAGGCGCAGAGTGGTTCAGCCACACACAACACCTGTGGAGCCCGAGATCTATGTTCCAGATCAGGAAGAGGCAATGTACGAGGGGACCCAGCGACAGAGCTGTAGTGACGAGGACGCCAGCGCTGACACACACGACGGGGCAGAGGTGTCATCCAAGGACCCGTATCACCCGCCATTTCTCAGGTTCATAAGGAGTTGACATTTAAAGTAATTTGGGTGCAGACACAAACCCTCCCACTTCAGTGTTAAAGACTGGTCTTTAACAAACACCCATGTCGCACGTCGCATCTCATTCCCATTGCGGATGCGGGAGGCATCTGGAAGGGGCTGGCTGGCAGAGCCCTCGTCTCCTGCGTGCTGCCCTCTGGGTCCAAAGAGCTGGGCTGAGAATGGGGCACATCTGGACATGCTGGCCACGAAGACGGCACACACAGGTGCCATGACGAAGGGACTGGTCCGGCATGACCGGAACCTGGGTTTCGGGACAGGCTGGGCCAGGTGGAGGGTGGCCTAGGCCTGGAGACAGCACCTCACCATCAGGATGGGAACCCGGCCGTGACTACCCATGGGGTGCACACCAGCTGATTTCCCATCTTGCACGCTGATCTTACTTTCTTTAAAAAAACTTTTTGTTCTGAGATAGAGTTTGACTCTGTCGCCTGGGCTGGAGTGCAGTGGTGCGATTTCAGCTCACTGCAACCTCCGCCTCCGAGGTTCAACTGATCAAGCGATTCTCCTGCCTCAGCCTCCCGAGTAGCTAGGATTACAGGCACGTGCCAGCACACCGGGCTCATTTTTGTATTCTTAGTAGAGACAGGTTTTCACCATGTTGGCCAGGCTGGTCTCGAACTCCTGACTTCCAGTGACCCACCTACTTGGCCTCCCAAAGTGCTGGGATTACAGGCGTGAGATCGTGCCCTGCCCTGATCTTACTTTCCACAGTACAGGCAGGAAGGAATAAGTTCACCTTTGTCCTTCACAAAAACACGAATCTCTAAGTGATGTCATCCATAAGAGTATAAGGATTATAAACCAACAGGAGCAAAACATGTTTTCCAGCACTTAGTGGCACCTTCTGCCAATCAGCTCATGAGACTTGGAGTCAGGCAGTGGCACCAGTGCCAACGGCTCTGGTGGGGACCCAATATCACACGCGGTTGGCAGCTGAATGGTGGCATCGAGGTGGTGGCTCAGGCGGCTCTAGAATGGCCAGGGAGGTTGCCCCTCACTGGCTCCTCTATGGGGAGGACTCCACAGGGCGGGACCCCATCCTTCCCCTAGGATTGTGCAGATTCCAGAGCCATTTGAAAGTCCAGCATCCCAAAACCTCACGCATCGAGATGGAGCTTGTGTACACCTTCCTGCCTGGGCAACCACGCAGTTGGGCTGTCAGGGAGCCTGGCCCAGCAGGGGACAGTGGCCTCAGGGCCCTCGGGAGAGGGGCCACTCGGGTTCCTCATCCCTTCACGTGGGTGTGACTTCACTGTACATGAGGGACCTGAGGCAGGTACTAGAAGTGCTTATTCTGGGATCCACCCAGAGAGGGCCCCCAGGGGCCGGGGCAGGCCTTGGAGCCTTTCCAGGACATTCTGTGACCTGCACTGTGAGCAGGGTTCCTCGAGCCCACAGCCAGGCCCTGGAAGGTGCTGCTCAGAAATACGTCTGGAGTACAGGGAACCCCGTGGAGGCTCCATGCCCAGGTGTCAGCGTGGTGAGGGCCAAGCCGCTGGGTTTACATTGATCACATAAGGAGAGCTTCTGGGAAGTCGTCCCATGTCTTGGAGACCAAGGTCCCCACTGCTGCATAGATAGAAGATGGTCTTCAGCTAGAAGGACTCTTCTGTCTCCTGACTACGCATGGGGGTTAGAGCACGCTGCCGGAGTCCTCGCCAGGTAGACAGGGTGCCGTCTGCCGCTGACTCACCAATCACTTTCCATCTCGGTTCCCAGTGATGTACTGGACTCAGAAGCCAACCTAGCAGGCCCATTCGGTGACAGAAAGAGACGCCTCCAGCGATTCTCGAGGGGCGTCCCTGAGATGTGGGGTCACGGGTCTCATCTCTGCATCCCAGGCTCTGACTTGGCATCAAAACAGTGTTAGATGGACGGGAGTGCTGGGGAGAAGGCAGGGAAGCAAGGACGGGGGACGGAGAGGGGGCACTGACTGTGTCCCGCAGATAAACCTAAGCCTGATCCTCACGCCATCCAACCCGACAGAGCCTGCGGACACAGGCCCAGGCCACTGCAGGCACCAGGACATCCCCGGCCCTGCCACACCCGCTGGGTCTCCTCAGCAGACCCCGTCCTCCTTTCTGCACCGGGTGAGTGTCCTCACATTTCACCCATTTGCCATTTATGTATTTAAAACAATTAAAGAACAACTGCTTTAAGGAAGACGGAGCCTAATGCAGCGCGATTATGGTCAACGGCCCCCGAGAGCAACGGCCCCCATTACGAAATTGGCCCAAAGTGCAGACAGAAATCATGCGGGTTTGGTCAAACCCATTTTTTTTTTCTAGGCTCATTTCTGCTGAGAAAATGAAGAATGTCACTGCTTACAATACCAGCTGATGGGGCGCGGGCCGTACACATTTTTGTTTACACAGAATCTATTAAAACGTCCAGCTATTATGGTTGTGATGAATAGCAGTGATTCAAAAGAACACAAAATGGATTGCAGACAGGGATCAGAGTAATGACTTAGGATTTTTCAGTTTGTGCAGAACACAGATTAGTTAGGTGCAGGTCCTAGGCCACTGCTGGCTAAGGCCCCAGCGCCACTCCGTCTCCCCAGCGTGTTTAAAAAAGCCTCAGCCTTCTTTGTCCTTGGGAGAGAACGCAGATGGTTCTTGGGGTCCTCAGCCCATCTCGGCCCCCCACCACCCTGCTCTCTCAGGCTTGTGAGAGGGGAGGGAATGTTCTTCTCTCTCCTGTCCCTTCCTCTCCCCTGGCCATTGTAGTCACTTCAGAAGCTACCAGAATCCAAAAAGGCTGCCTGGATTCCTGGCTGACCTCATGGAGTGGGGCCAGGGGGAGGCCTGGCTGAGACCAGGGTCGCTGTGCAGGAGGGGTCCCAAGGCCCTGGCTTGGCTGTGTTCTGGGGAAGGGATGAACCACAGGGTCCTGGTGGGGGTGGGACGGGGCACACAGGGCGCTCAGGAGGTTGGAACACACACAGCTCTGCCAGGCTGTGCCCTCCCTCCTTGTTTGCCTGCAGTTGGCTGCCTGGTGACTGTGGATCTTCCCCCAAGACACTCTCCACAATCGCAGCCACCGCCTTCCTGCCAGGAGCCTCCTCACTGCCCCCACAGAGGCTTGGTGTCAGCTACAGGGACCCCCCTTCTTCCTCCCTCGGCAGCCCCGGCCTTTGCTGACTGATGGCTGCTGCAGCAGAGCTCTGTCCGCTGTGCGGGGGCATGGAGTGGCCACGCGCATCCAAGCAGAGGCCAGGCGGGGATGCACGGGGCACCGACAGCACCTCGGTGCTCACCTGCCTGCATCTAGGAGAGGGCACTGCACACCCTCCCGGGCCGTGCCTCCTGCTCAGCCACGGCCTGCTGTCCACAGCAGCCCCGCCCCAGCCACGCAAGGCCACGGGCTCCACAGCCCACACAGGCTCACCGGGCAGCTCTGTCTCACTCCCGGAAGAAGTGGCTCTGTGTCCTCCGCCACCACGAACAGGACAGATGGCTCCCAGGACCTGCCTATGGGCGCTGCCCAGCCTCGGGCCTGACTCACTCCTAGTGATGCCCTGGTCCCTCTAGACACCTCAGCCATGTTCTCCAGGGTGCTGGCCCAGAGCACCTGGGTGGACGCTCCTCCCTTGACTGTGCCCTGACCAATTCAGCTGGGTCGTCATCCCCCTCAGAAGCTGTGCCTGGTGATGAGAGCCCTCCTGCGGCTCCTGAAGAGCAGGGGCTGTGTCTACAATGGGGTTCCCGAGAAGCACTAGACCTCTCCAATGGCACCTGCAGAGCCCGACAGAGAAGGGGGCCTGACGAACACGTGGGCAACAGGCCGGGCTGAGGTGAAGCCAGCTCAGCTACAGCTCCCCAACACTCCCACGCTGGAGCCTCAGGGCACTTTTGCTTGTTTTCCTAAAAAAACCCTCATGGTTTTCCTTCTCTGAATGTCTACATATTTGAATTCATGTGCAAACTCCTGCTAGAAGCGTCCATGGGCTATGTCTTCATTGCCTTCTCCCCGATGGACCCCTCTGGTCCCCTGTCCATGGGCTGCGTCTTCACTACCTTCTCCCTGACGGACCCCTCTGGTCCCCTGAGCCTTCCTCTCATCTCCCCGCACAGCTGCGTGCAGGGCTTCTCCTGGGACGCCCAGGGCTGGGGCCTGTTCTCCCTGCACCCTCGATGGTCTGTTCTAGGTTCCAGCAGTGACGGAGTTCCAGGTCAGGAGTCGCAGTCTGCGCTCTGGAAGACCTGGCGCCCCTGTGTCCTGGCCTCGGCCATCTGCTGAGAATCCGGCAACACTCTGCTATGGGCGTTGTTGTCCATGACCTAGTTTTTCCCTCTGAGTTTTGGGGATTTTTTTTCATCTCCCATGGCCTGAAATTTCATGCTGGCATGCTTTAGGACGTGGCTGTATTCATTCATTTTTCTGGGCTTGGTGAGTACTCTCACAGGGGAAGACGACGCCTGAGTTCTGGAGAGATTTTTACAAAACACTTCTTTGATAACTTCTTCGTTTTCCTCTATTTCAGGCTGTTCTATCCTTCAGAACCCCCGAATCAATCTTCTGATGAGCTATTGTTTTCCTTTCCTAGTTCCCATTTCTCTTAGCAAATTCTACTGTCTGCTTTCTGAGAGACTGCCTCAATTTTATGTCTCAAACATTCTACTGGGTTTGCAACACATTCTGCTGTGACACATATGCAGGCATACAGCACCTGTAGATATACCCCATGTACATGCAGGCACGCGTCTTGCCATGTATACATACACCTGTGTGCACGTGTACAATTTCCCAACGTGCTCCTCAAGGTCTTCTTTAGGTTTTAAGTTCTGGGATACGTGTGCAGAACGTGCAGGTTTGTTCCATAGGTATACGTGTGCCGTGGTGTTTTGCTGCACCCATCAACCTGTCATCTAGGTTTTAAGCCCCACATGCATTAGGTATTTGTCCTTATGCTCTCCCTCCTCTTTCCTCCACACCCCTGACAAGCCCCGGTGTGTGAAGTTCCCCTCCCTGTCTCCCTATCTTCTCATTGTTCAACTCTCACTTATGAGTGAGAAAATGCAGTGTTTGGTTTTCTGTTCTTGTGTCAGTTTGCTGAGGATGATGGTTTCCAGCTTCACTTATGTCCCTGCAAAGGACATGAACTCATCCTTTTTTATCACTGCATAGTATTCCATGGTGTGTATGTGCCACATTTTCTTTATCCAGTCTTTCACTGATGGGCATTTGGGTTGGTTCCAAGTCTTTGCTATTTTAAATAGGGCTGCAATAAACATACATGTGCATCCTAAGCAAAAAGAACAAAGCTGGAAGCATCATGCTACCTGACTTCAAACTATACTACAAGGCTATAGTAACCAAAACAGCATGGTACTAAAACAGATATATAGACTAATGGAACAGAACAGAGACCTCAGAAATAACACCACACATCTACAACCATCTGATCTTCAACAAACCTGACAGAAAAAAGCAATGGGAAAGCATCCCCCGTTTAATAAACGGTGCTGGTAAAATGGGCTAGCCATATGCAGAAAACTGAAACTGGACCCCTTCCTGACACCTTATACAAAAATGAACTCAAGATGGATTCCAGGCTTAAATGTGAAGTCTCCAGGCTTCTTGGTGCTCCTTTAATTGGCTCTCCGCCCCACTTGTCTCCTGCCAGGCCACCAGCAGCATCCAGACCCTGTCCTAACAGCACCCTAACTCAGAGGTGACATCTGTGGCTGGGGGTGGCCTGCTGGACCTGGCCAGCAGCCCCAGCTCCTCACCCAGTCCGGGGCTCCCCTATTCTCTCCGGCAGGACAGGGTTAGGGCAATGACACCCGCAGGGCTCAGGGGTCAGAGCCAGTGTTCCAGGCAGTGCGTCCTCGCCTCCCCGCCCCCCGGCCTCCTCACCTCCCCACCCCCCCGTCTCCTCGCCTCCCCGCCCCTGGTCTCCCCGCCCCCCTGGCTTCCCCACCCCCCAGCCTCCTCGCCTCCCCGCCCCCTGGCCTCATCATCACCCCCCCACCTCCAGGCCTCCTCGCCTTCGTCCTGCTCCTGTGCCAGCGTGCATGTCTGCCCTCTCCGAGGCTGAGCTGTGGTTTAACTGGTGTGGTTGCCCTTCCTCTGCTGCCTCAATGGCTCCTACGGCCTCTACGTTCCTTGCTCCTCCTCCTTTGGCTTCTTCTGGTTTTGTTTGTCTCTCCAAACAGTGACCTTTGCTTTCCACCATGTTTAGGAGCCCAGCGCTGAACAGCCGTCTGAGAGCAGGTGGGCTTCACAGAAGGGCCCTGTGGCCCCCAGCTCATGGCACCCATGGGTTCTGATCTGGGCTTGGTGAGTTCAGTGGGTGGAATGGGGCCCCCCAAAGTTCATGTCCACTGGGGAACCTCAGAATCTTACTTGATTTGAAAATAGGGTCTTTTCCTATGCGACTAGAGAAGGATGTTAAGACGAAGTCAACCTAGATTTAGAATGGACTCTAAATCGCGTGGCTGGAGTGTTCATCAGAGAAGGGAGAAGGAAATTTGACAAACAGAGCCGGCCACATAAAGACAGATGCAAAGAGTGGGGTGCTGCAGTCATGAGCCAGGAACACCTGGGGCCACCGGAGCTGCGAGAGGCAATGGCGGGTCCTCCCGCAGAGCCTCCTGAGGGAGCGGGGGCCTGACCACCACTCTCGGACCTTCTGGCCTCCAGGACCTGGAGATAACATGTTTCTGCCATTTCCAGCCACTAGAAAGGAGCGGCCTCAGGACACACAGGCAGGAAGTGTATCCAGAAAGAAGCCCTCAGTCTCCTGATTGAGCGCTCCGGGAGCTGAGTGGGACTCCCATCCCAGACTGTCGATTTTCACTAATCGCCGGGTTTCCAGAAGTTCCTGCCACACTTGGCCGTGTTTCCGCTGCAGGGTCCAGCGCTGCCCAGCTCTCTCCCTCTCCAGCAGGAGCCTCTGTGAGTCCACTCTTCTTTGGGTTCCACACGGAGCTGAGGCCAGGTGCCGGGATGGGGAGGACCAGGGGCCTCTGATGCACCTCTTCAACTGGGCCGCCTCCACCATACTGGGAGGAGCCTGTCAGTGCTGCCTGCATCAGGGTGGAGGCAAGGCCCACACGCTGCTCCAGAGGCTCAGCTCTCCGTGTCAGCCCCGTCTACCCTCTCCCGTCCTTCCAGACCTGTCCTGCTGAGTTTGCACTCAAAGGAGGATGCCATTTTCCCCGTTCCGTGTCCCTGTCACCTTACAGGGGGTTCCGGAAGGTGTGTGAAGGAAGTGGGAGTGTCCTATCCTCTCTAACTGGGACCCTGGTGCATGCAGCTGCTGTTTCCCCGGCTCCTCCAAGAACCAGGGTTTGGACACAGGCCACAGACACTCTGTCCTGCAGCAGGCCTCCCTGGGCCCTGAGATCCCAGCATGAGGATGAACTCCTGCGCCCCGGCCACCTGGCGGACTGGCAAAGACACGGGAGGGCTGGGCCTGGAGCCCAGTGCTAGCACCTCCTTCTTCACGCTGGGGTGCTCCGAGGCAGGGTCCTAGCCTGTTCTTCCCATGGATCTGTTAGCGGGGCCACGTTTGACATGCTAGGTCCTTAGCATCCGAGAATGAAGAGACCTTGCGGTTTGAGCTCGGTTCCGTGATGGGAGACTCCTCCAGGCTACAGGCTTGCAGGAAGCTCAGGGGCACGGTGGCCTGGACAAGGCAAGCCACCCACTGGGACGGGGGCCACGCAGCCAGAAGGCCCCTCCCTGTAGCAAGCTGGCTCCTAAATCCCAAACAAGGCCACCGTGGACAAAGCTCAGCACTGCAGGAGATGTTGATGGGAGAGCTCCTGGCCACGAGGCAACCACAGAACCAGGAGACGCTGATGGGAGAGCTCCCGGCCACGAGGTGACCACAGAACCAGGAGACACTGATGGGAGAGTTCCCGGCCACGAGTCGACCACAGAACCAGGAGATGCTGATGGGAGAGCTCCTGGCTACGAGGCAACCACAGAACCAGGAGATGCTGAGGGGAGAGTTCCTGGTCACAAGGTGACCACAGAACCAGGAGATGCTGACGGGAGAGCTCCTGGCCACGAGGCAACCACAGAACCAGGAGACTCTGACGGGAGAGCTCCTGGCTATGAGGCAACCACAGAACCAGGAGATGCTGACAGGAGAGCTCCAGGCCACAAGGTGACCACAGAACCAGGAGACGCTGACTGGAAAGTTCCTGGCCACGAGGTGACCACAGAACCAGGAGATACTGATGAGAGAGTTCCCGGCCACGAGTAAACCACAGAACCAGGAAATGCTGACGGGAGAGCTCTCAGCCATGCAATGACTACAGAACCAGAAGCTGCTAACAGAGAGCTCCCCAGCCACAAGATGACCACAGAATCTTTTCCAGAGGGTTGGTAGGTGATGTGAGTCATCCATCAGTGGTGAGTCTGACCTCCAGAACTCGCTGGCAGGCTGACAGCCCGAGCTGCCTGGCCCAAGCCAGCAGCAGTTTACGGCAAGATGAGAGGAGAGACAGCATTTTGGCCGGCTGCTTGCCAGGCCGCCAGGCCCCAAGGAGACCTGCGTGCCCTCCTGTCTGGGTCCAGCGGAGGCCCTGGGATGGCCTGTGGACGCCACACTCCTGGAAAGCCTGGTCGGGGTGGGATTTAGACATCCAATCCCCCAGGAGATCAGCGGCCGCTGCTGTCTGCACAGCCTCGGAGTCTCTCACGCTGGGGAAATGGGCTCTTAGTGTAGTGAGTGTCCATGAAATACAAGTTCCTGAAGAGAACCACACAGAAACCCCACTGAATTTTCCCACCCCCAAAACTGTGATTTCACGCAGCACAGAATTAGAATGTGGTGCTTGCTGGTGAATGTGCAAATGGGATTTCCATCTAGCTGGTTGATTCTGATTTAGGAGATGGCACAGCTCACTGACAAGTATCTTGCAATACATAAACATTCCAAAAACGTGGCAGAGCAAACATGGATTAGAATATTTCCAAAAGCCAGCCACATGTGCTGTACGCAGCCCTGGCCAAGGAACATCTGCACAGAGAAGATCCGCTCCCCTCGGCCCCACCAGCCCTTCCGTCCCTCCTTCTCCAGCTCGGTGAGCCCTGCTCAAGAACAGAGGAAGCCAGAGCAAAGTTGGGGAATGGGAGGGAGGGCGGACAGCAGCTCCAGGCCCGTCCCCCAGGAGCAGGAGTCAGCTTGGGGGCCAAGAAGGGGCCCTGCTCACATCTTGGGGGAACCCGCAGCATCCACCCAGGGTCTCCTTGCTTAGGGTAGATGGATGTGCGCAGGGCAAAGCCGGCTGAGGGCAGTGCCTGGAAAACCACTGCAGTGGTAGGTCTCTCTCAAGTCCCCACAGGACGTGGATTTCCGGCCTCTCATAGCAATCCTGTCTCTACTAAAAATGCTTCTCCCATGTGACCACGTGTGAGCAGGCGTGTGCTCCACCACCGGGCGCTCGCCCTCAAGACACAGATGCACTGTCACACTTTCATTCTATTCCTTCCTCCTTTTAAATGCTGGTTGTGATCTATCAATTTCACAATAGAGCCTGGGGTGATGGTCTGCACTTTCAAAAGCTGTGATCTTGGGCCAGGGAGGTGGCTCACACCTGCAGTCCCAGCACTTTGGGAGGCAGAGGTGGGCGGATCACCTGAGGTCAGGAGTTCAAGACCAGCCTGGCCAACATGGCAAAACCCTGCCTCTACTAAAAATACAAAAATTAGCTGGTGTGCTGGTGGGTGTCAGTAGTCCCAGCTACTTGGGAGGCTGAGGCAGGAGAATCACTTGAATTCAGGAGGTGGAGGTTGCAATGAGCTGAGATTATGCCATTCTGTACTCCAGCCTGGGCAAGAGAGTGAGACTCTGTCTCAAAAAAAAAAAAAAAAAAGCAATGATCTTAGAAACGCAAGCACAGCACGTGCCTGGGGTCCACGCTCAGTGAATCCATGAATCCATGTGTCACACACAGAGGCACAGGTGCTGGAAGGGCATGGGCAGCAGCAGCCTTAGGCCTAGCACCTGTGCCAGGCGGCCCACTCTCTGGTGGGGCCACACAGAGAAGTAAACGGCAACCACCCATGCGGGAAGGGGTTGGGGCGTGACAGGTGCTCGGCATGATGGTGGAGTCACAGGTGGGCAGGCGGGTGGGGGCCGCCTGCATCAGGCCTGGGCTGGAGGCGGGTGCTAATCTGAGAACGTGACCATTAGAATGGAATTAGCAGCAAGCCTGTATCCACTGAGTCTCTCACAGCCAAGTTATGAGAAAACCATCAACTCTTGGAAAACCAATTTATTGTAAAGTGTGAAATCTCATGTAGTGCTAATTTACCATCTATAAGAAAACTCAGATGCAATCACGCAACTGGGATTGTAACTTCCAATTCTACGGTGTTTAGTTCAAGAGCTCAACTAACCTTTCCAGAAAGCTCTGAAAACAGGTCACCACAGGCCAGTGATTCTATTAGGAGCCAGTTCTCCTGCTGTTCCCAGAGCCTTCTCCCGAGATACCTGGGAAGATTATAGGGCCAGCCTCAGACCCCTGGAGCGAGCACACAGTCACTCGCAGAGATCCACCGGCCCTAGCATCCACAGCCCACGGACACGAGGTGCCTGCGCCATGCCAACAACAGGCACAGGCCGAGAGACAGGTCCCCCTCCACACACTCCCCCCAGGAAAGCGGAGCCGCCCCCCCGCCTACGAGACCTCACTCTCTAGAAGAATCAGAGTCCCTGAGAGTGACCAGCCCAGGAGGGGTGGCCGTCCTTCCTCTGCTGGTCACACCTCCCCACGTCCCCACTCACTGCGGGTGCCTCTAGGAGGGGCTGAGGCTTGGCACGTCCCCTGAAAAGTGTCCTGACTACGGCAAGATCAGAGTATCTGAGTCTTCTGAGCTGAAAGCCACGTGGGGTCTCATGCTAAGCCAGGTCTGGCCTTTGTGTTGGGCAGACCAGGCAGTGTCAATCTCACCTCCCTGGCCTCCTGCCCACCCGGCCCCCAGTGTCACTCCAGCTCACCCAGCCGCAGTATTCAAGCCTGTGGAACCAAGTGCCAGGCCCGTGAGGCCCAAGGAAAGGAGAGTCCGCAGCCATCTCTGCACGGCCCTCTGAACACAGCAAGCACCGGGCAGGTGCAGCTACTGTTCACAAAGCCAGCCTGTGCCTCAAATGCCCCAAACGAGGTGGGCTTGCAGCCTCCTGGGGTGTGCCCTGTGGCTCGGACGGAGCTTCTGTGGAGAGTACCTCCTTTACCCATCTCTGCACACACAGCGGCCGTGCTGGCCAGGCAGCCCTGGACGGATGCGGGAGGCTGGCCGGGTGGCCCTGGTCAGTTCTGGGATAGGTAACGGGGTCCCTGACAAGACTTCATGAGAATGATTTAGGTGCTGAAGAATTAAAGGGGAGGAGGAGGAGCATGGAGCCTGGATCTGTGTTACAGAAACGCTCACCTACTCCAATCCTCAGCTTCCAATGCCAACCTCAAAGAGGAAAAGCCAGGATGAGCAGGTGCCACTCACGAGTGAGAAGTCGCGGCTGCCCACTGGGGACTGCCCTGAGCCCCGTGTGCGTGGACGTGGGCTCCCCTCTCTGCCCTGCTGCAGGGGAAATCACCTCAGCATCTTGGAGTGCCTGGAGGAGCCGCCCGCAGAAAAGGCCCAGAGCCACCCTCTGCGTTCCCGAAGCTCCTGCCCTTGGGAAAAGCAGCTCTATGGACCAAGGGCGGCCGTGGCTTCGGGAGGGCGGAGTGTGCCAATTGCCCCACTCAGTGGGACAGACAGGAGCTGAAGGGGCCTCCATGTCTCTGCTGTGAGCAGCCACCAGGCCAGACCCAGGGACAGGAGGAGTGACCTGGACGGAACCTGCACCCAGCCCTGTCTCTACAGAAGCCGCCTGTGCCTGGGGGAGTGATCAGAAGTTCATCTTAGGAGGGAGGGCACCTCCTCCAGCCTGGAGTCATGGGCACACCAGTCCCGGAAACAAGATCATTCTCACCAGTTGTTTCGGGGCCTGGTCCATGACCTGACTTCTGGGCTCCCCGGTCTTGCAGGTGGCTCAGTGTCCAGCTTGCAGCCCTGTGTGCTCACAGACCCTCCGCCCCAGGACAGACTGTCAGGAATCAGCCCCAGAGACGGAGGTGGGGAGGAGACCGGCCCTGGGCCTCTCTGCCCAAGGATGGAGTGAGCAGCTGCCACCTGGGCCCTCAGAGCCAGGGTGGCGTCGGAGGCCTCACAAGCCCCCACACCAGCACACCCACGAGGACGCCGAGGGCCACGTACCGTGGTGGTCTTTATCCTCCCGCCGGGCTGCGTGCACGTCCAGCCTGACCGGTTGATTAACAAGTCACAGCCTTCCCCCTCCAGACACGGAAGCATGTCACACCACTGCTTGGTCTTGATAATTCTTGCTGTGGGAGAAAGGAAACAGGCAGTCAGCATGCTGCTCTCATGGGTCGTGAGGGTGTTACTCGGGGGACCTGGGTCCTGGTGCTGCTGGAAAGGCCCTCAGGCAGTGCCTGGCATGGCTGTGCCAGGGACCCTCACGCAGGGACGCTGGGCCCTGGGCTTCACCAGCTTCCCGGCTTCCTAGTTTAGTGCTTACTCCCCGAGTCCTGCTCTGCCCTCGGCCAGTCATGGAGCAGTAAGAAGTGACCGAGGGGGCTGGAGATGCCCCTGTGGAGCTGTGTCCTTCCTGCAGTGCGGCCGCCTCACTTTCTCTTGTCTGGAATGCACCAAAGAGCCAGGAAAAAGCAGGAGGAGGGGGTTCCCGGCCAGGACGTCCCTCAGATGCAGTAAGGGCAGCCCGTGCCAAGGGGGGACCAAGGGAGCCCAAGCTTGATGCTCAGAGTGAGGCTGGGCGGGGGGTGGAGAGCTGGTGCCCATCACTGATAGGAGGATGCGACAGTAACCCCTGCCCCGATCCCCGCCCGCGCCACGTCTCATCTGCAGATGCCGGGCTGACCGCCGGGGCCCACCCCGCACCTGCCACATCAAGGCTCCAAGACTAAAGGACGTGAGTCCTCATCATGACCCTTGGACAGCGCAGACGGAAGGCGGTGCCAGCGAGGGGCCAGGTGCATGGGCCACTGGCTCCCACCAGCACAGACTCCGAAGCCCACAGCAACTTCTTCCATGCCACAGAGAGTTGCATTTTCTCTCTTCCCTGAAAGCCCACCCCATTTTGTGGCTGTAGGATTAGGAAGACTGGAGATTGCTCTCTACCAGAAACCCCAAGAAGCACGGAGTTAGAGGTGACTGTATCAACATAACCCTCACTGCAGGAGCCTCAAAAGAACGAGTCATTTCTCAAACTGGGAAAAAACAGTCCTTCCTAATGCACACATGATGACTTCCATTAAAACGGGACCTACAAACAGAGGTTGCAATCCAGTTGAAAAACACAGGCATTCAGATGAGATGCAGATACCTGCCAGGCATCCTTAGTTCAAAGTTAGGTTAGAAACATGCACAATTATAGACACAGGATTCTACCATCAACTTTATCCCTATGGTTAGAAATCAGGGAAAACTTTGGATCTCACATGAAAAAGAAGTTTGAAAGTTTGCGTCATTCGGGCAGGGTGGCTCATGCCTGTAATCTCAGTACTTTGGGAGGCTGAGTCAGGTGGATCAGGAAGTCATGAGATCGAGACCATCCTGGCTAACATGGTGAAACCCCATCTCTACTAAAAATACAGCAAATTAGCCAAATGTGGTGGCACGCGCTTGTAATCCCAGTTACTTGGGAGGTTAAGGCAGGAGAATCGCTTGAACTTGAGAGACAGAGGTTGCAGTGAGCCAAGATTGTGCCACTGCATACCGGCCTGGGTGACAGAGCGAGACTCTGTCTCAAAAAAAAAATGTTTGGGTTCAAGGCCCTAGGAAAACAGATGATGTCATCAGACACTGCACTCACTGGTGAGAGCCACGCGCCCCATGCTATGTGCAAAGGGGATGGACTGCACGTGGCTCACTTCACGCCAGCGCGGGGAGGCCATGCGGGCTTTCACCTCCCCTTCCTCGCTGACTCACAGTTCCTCAGGGTCCTCACTGCTCCTAGTAGTGGCTTGGAACTCATCTTGTCGGATGTGGGTAATTTACACTTGAAGCCCCTTCGTGTTTTCCTTTTAGATCTCTCCCTCCTGGGGCTCAGTGTTTGATGGGTTCACTGGCCCCAGGGACGCAGAGAACGCAGTGTCTGGGCTGCTCAGTTGCCAGCCCTGTAGATGGGGAGGGGCTCTGTGTCACCCACACCAGGCCCGGGCTGCATGGACGTCCAGGCCCAGGGCAAGAGCGGTCCCCATGACCCCCATTCCCCAACTCCTGCCTGCAACCCCGGTCCCTCTCATGATGCTTCAAAACCCTTGGCTTCCTCCTCTCTCCTGGGTTTTCTCTTCCATGTCGCCTCTTTTTCCTTTTTTAAATAAAGCACAGGACTCTCAACTTGCATAAACCAGAAGTGTACTTCCCCAGGATACGTGTTTATAAAAAGTTCCCGAGATTCCTTAGCACAGGAGGGAAATGGCTACCATATAGACAGCTCTGCAAATGCATGTGTGTGTATGCATGTGCGCTGTATAGACAGCTCTGCAAATGCATGCATGTGCACGTGTGTGCGTGACTGTAAACAGCTCTGCAAATGCATGTGTGTGCACGCGTGTGCGCTGCTGTATAGACAGCTCTGCAAATGCATGTGTGTGCACTCATGTGCGCTGCAGTATAGACAGCTCTGCAAATGCATGCATGTGCATGCGTGTGTGCCACTGTAAACAGCTCTGCAAATGCATGTGTGTCCATGTGTGTGTGGCTGTATAGACAGCTCTGTAAATGCATGTGTGTGCACACGCGTGTGCTGCTGTATAGATAGCTCTGCAAATGCATGTGTGTGCATGTATGCGTGGCTGTATAGACAGCTCTACAAATGCATGTGTATGCATGTGTGCACACATGTGCACTGCTGTATAGACAGCTCTACAAATGCATGTGTGCACATGTGCACTACTGCATAAACAGCTCTGCAAATACATGTGTGCACACGTGTGCTACTTTATAGACAGCTCTGCAAATGCATGTGTGTGCACTGCTATATAAACAGCTCTGCGAATGTATGTGTGTGCACGCCCCTGTGCTAACATGCTGTCCTCCAGATGTGCGGCTGGCAGGCTTCATGGCTGTGCACCCAGGCTGCTGTCCATGGTCCCATGTGCGGGAGGATCACCGCTTGGACAGTGCTCTGTGGTTTCCACGTCTTGAAATTCTGAATAATTTGTAACAAGGGCCCCACATTTCTTCTTGCACAGGACCAGCCAATCACGTCACTGGCCTGCAGGCAGTGGCTGTCCCTGTAGGAGCAGTGGGCAGCAGAGGACAGGACCCTGGGGGAGAGCTCACTCCTCACCCCAGGAGGGCGCAGGCCCTGGGGTCATCACAGGGGAGGCAGATCTGGGAGGTCAGGGGCCCTCTGGAAGACAGACAAGGTGACAGCGTCGCAGCCAGCATGACCGGACTCTGGTCCTCGGTTCCGATGAGGCAGGAGGAGCTGCCTGAGGCCTGCGTGAGCACAGTGGAGAGGAGTCGAGACGCACTGGTCATGCCTGTCACAGCATCCACGCAGAGGATGTTGTGGGGTGCTGTGTCCCGGCCAGTCCTGCCCACCCCACACAGGCCCCTTCACACCCACAGTCACGGAGGCAGCGCCCAGCAGCCTGGCATGGCTGGCACCGGCCCCTTGACAGGCCAGTGCTGCGGATGGAGTATCCTCTCAGTGCAGCCGAACCCCTGTATCTGGAGATGGGGCCTCCAGGAGGTGAGGAAGGTTAGATGAGGCCATGAGTGTGGGGCCCTGACCTGCCGGATTCCTGGCTTTAAAAGAGACTCCAGAGAGTTCAAGCATGTTCTCTCTCTGCCCCCTTCTCTTTCCCCCTCCCTGTCCTCACCCCAGCATGTCAGGACATGGCAAGCAGATGCCGTCCACAAGCCAGGAATCAGATCCTCACCAGGACCCAAACCTCTCAGCACCGTGATCTGGAACGTCCAGCCTCCAGAACTGTGAGAAAATAAACACATGTTGTTTAAGCCCCTCAGTTTGCAGAGATCTGCTACAGCAGCCTGAGCCAGCTGAGACAGTCAGGGGACCGGGAGACACGGGAATATACCTCATTCACCAGAAGAGTCAGGTGAGGAAACTCTAGCTGAGAATCAGCGGCTTCCTCCACGAGAAAGGAACTGTACTCCTGAGGGAAGCTCCCAGCCTCCCGGGGCATCTCCAGGATGAACAAGCCACCCAGGCAGAGGCTCACAGACCCTCAGAGAGTCCTGGCCACCTGCTGCGCTCCCACCAACCTGAGGGACAGGGCCAAGAGGGGGCATGGTGCCACGATGGGGACAGCTGAAGACTGCTGGGTGTCTTCCCAGGGTGCCTTTTCCTGTCTGTTCCCTATTCCTGCAGAAAGCCACCAGCAGCTGTGTCTCCCATCCCTGAGGCATCGTTCTGGGTGACAGTAAATATGGTAGAAAAATCTCACACACGCACAAATATGAACCTTAAACCTAGAGGAAGCTACAGGTGAAACACACACTCCCCAATCCCAGAAATCCCTTTGCAATGGCTGGGAAAAGGACTGAACAAATTACAAAAAGCATTGTGTGCCTGTGTGTGTGTACATGTGCTTGTGTGTGTGCATGTGTGTATGTGTGTGTGCATGTCTGTGTGTGTGTGTGTCTGTGTGTGCATGTCTGTGTGTTTCTGTATGTGCATGTGTATGTGCCTGTGTGTGTGTGCCCGTGTGTGTTGGGGGTGTTTCTCTGGCACCAACGCTGAGGGACATGAGAGGCAGAGGCTCCAGTGTGGCTTAAAAGAAACGCCCATGTATGCTCCCATCTGTCCTAACCACGGCATGCAGGGTGGTCTTCAGGGCAGTGTGGCTCCTGCTCTCATCCTGAGCCAACGGGGCCTCAGAACCCCTTGGGTCCCCAGTGCCCGTTGTCTTCTGCCCTAAGAGGCAGAAGCAGGGACGGGGCTGTCTCAGGTGAGGAGCCCTTCAGCTGCTGTAGGGAGGTGTCTCAGGGTCTGCCCCGCCCGCTTTGGCACACTCTGCAGCACACGGTGGGGCCTGGGCCATCAGGAGTGGGGCTGGCACCCAGAACACCCGGGCAGGGTGGGTGGCATCCGAGAGCCTGACCTATCTGCAGGGCAGGCTGTGAGAGGGTGGACAGATGGTCCGGGCTCAAATCCTTCACTGCCCAGCTCAGCAGGGACCTTGATGTGCACACACATGTGCACATCACACACATGTATACACCACACACATACGTCATACACACGTACATATTACACACACACATACACCACACGCAGAGGTCTGCAGGCACACACATGTCCACTTAAATGCATGCTCACAAACACGTATCAACAGGTGCAGCACATACATGCACATGTGCACACACACAGATGTGTATCCGCACACGTACCTACGTGTATACTCTCATGTAAACACGCACGTACATGCACGTAGGTCACTATGTGGGCTCCCCTGCTTTCAGCGCTTGCAGAACAAATGGATAAGCAGGCAGCAGGCTGTCCTGTCCCTGGCCTGGCCCTCCTGAGGTCACCAGTGGGCCGGCCTTGGGCACACAACACCTTTTGTTTGCTGGCAGGAGCCGGGCTCACCCACCCCAGTCCACTTCCTGCTGGAGGTGGTCAGAGGCACAGTGCTCGGCCACCATGTCCTGGGTGGGGACAAAGAGGCCTTTCAAGCCCACATTTCACAACTCTCTTTCACCCGGGCCTGGGTGAGGAGGCCGCTCCTCTGGTCCCAATGTTGCAGTAGCTCTCAGGGAAGGGAAGGGGCATCCCCAGGGGCTGACAGAGCTTCCTGAGGTAGTGTGAGTGATGGTGACTGAAACCTGGGCTCTGGGCAAAAAAAGGGCATCACCCATCCACATGGGCTAACCTGGGGGTCCTGAGCACATGACAAGTAAAGGGCATGGGGGGTAATGGGCACGGGGGGTAATGGGCACAGGGGGGTAAAGGGCATGGGGGTAAGGGCACAGAGGGTAAGGGGCATGGGGGATAAGGGGATGGGGTAAAGGCACAGGGGTAAGGGGCACAGGGGGGTAAGGGGCATGGGGGTAAGGGGCACAGAGGGTAAGGGGCATGGGGGATAAGGGCACGTGGGTAAAGGGCATGGGGATTAAAGGGCATGGCAGGGAAAGGGTACAGGGTCTCAAGCATGCCTGTGTCTGCAGTGCCTGTCCCCAGGATGGTAGGAGTGGGTGCTCAGGACATGGCTGGAGAGGGAGCCAGGGAGCCACTGCCTAAGACGGAAAGCGGGTGCAGGAAGGCATCTCAGCCTGGGTTTGTCCAGGCCGAACCTAGGGGTCTCATCGATCTTGAGCCTCTGTAGGACCCCACAGCCCTGAGACCCAGCCCAGCCGGGCCCTGGGCCTGCAGCGCTCTTTCTCTGCCTGGAAACACTCCTTCAAGGTACCACTCAGCCTCAGCGTCCCTCCCACACCATGCTCTTCATCACACACACATGCCGTTCACATACATAGACACAGGCACACACACGCACACCACACACAGCCGCACGTCCACACACACGTTTGCAGGGTGCCCCCTCGCAGACTCACCACCCACACATGTGCATCATCCCCAGGCCACCTGCTCCCTGGCAGTGAGACCTCAGGTCTACAGAGGGGCTTGCACCTTCCACCACGCCAGGTCCCCGCAGGGTGCACATTCAAGCTGCGTCCCCAGGCGCAGGCTCCACCTCCCAGGCCTCCCCGCTCCCCGGGATGACGCAGCTGCTGCACCCAGATCCTTGTCAGTGGCAGCATGGAAAGCTTGGGCTCCAGGAGGGCAGAGGGCAGAGGACGCTGCCCAGTGTAGCTGGGACCATGTTTCAGGGAGGGAGGCCTCGAGGCCAGGGCAGGAGCCGGGCTCTCCCTGCTCTCAGAGAGGAGCAGCCTGTGACTCTGTCAACAGCCTCAGGGAGGAAAGGGCTGGGAGGGGCGGGCGGGGCTGTCTGGCCACAGGTCCTCAGCACAGAGTGGTTCAGGCTCCCAATCAATTTGCTGAAAGTCCAATTTGCCACAAGCAGTTGGGCGACCCTTGAATGGAGTTGAAGACAGAACAGGGTGGTTGCTTGGGAGAGACGCATGGGACACCATGCCCGAGCAAAGGGGAGCCCACAGGTGCCTCCTGCAGATGGCCAGCGTGGCGGCACCTCTGACCAGCGTTCGGGGTTCCTGGGTCTGTCTGTTCTGAGGCTTCACATGAGCGAGGCCTGGGGAACACTCAGCCTTACTCCTGCTCGCCTTCTACGTCATCAGGACTGTGAAGCGGCAGGGAGACACGCGCTGCCGTCCAAGTCTTCTGTGGCCAGTCAGAAGTGTGCCTGCCTGGGGGACTCAGCCCCGGGCCACGGCCACCTAGGGAGAGGGCTCAGTGGCCTAAATGCTGGCCACCGACCTCTTCTGAACAGGCTATGTTTGCGATGGCCATGTCAGAGTGCAGGTATGTCCTGCGTGATCTGGAGGACACTCATTTCCAAATGCCGTCCAGGGGGCCCGTGTGTGGGTGTGTGTGTGGGGTTTGTGTATGGTGTGTGAGGTGGTGTGTGTATAGTGTGTATGTGAGGTGGTGTGTGTGAATGGGGTGTGTGTATGGGCTATGTGTGTGAATGGGGTGTGTGTATGGTGTGTGTACGGGGTGTGTGTATGGTGTGTGTACATGGGGTGTGTATATAGTGTGTGTGAGGTGGCATGTGTGTATGGTGTGTGTGTATGGGCTGTGTGTGTGTATGGTGTATATGGTGTTTGTGTGTATGGGGTGTATGGGGTGTGTGTATGGGGTGTATATATGGTGTATGATTGTGTGTATGTGTATGGTGTATGTGTGTGTATGGTGTGTGTGTGGTGTGTGTGTATGGTGTGGTGTGTGTGTATGGTGTGGTGTGGTGTGTGTGTATGGTGTGGTGTGTGTGTGTGTATGGTGAGTGCATGTATGGTGTGTGTGTATGGTGAGTGCATGTATTGTGTGTGTGTATTGTGTGTGTGTGTATGGTGTGTATGGTGTGTGTATGTGTGTGTATGGTGTGTATGGTATGTATGTATGGGGTGTGAGTATGGTGTGTGTGTATGGTGTGTGTGTATGTGTGTGTACGGTGTGTGTGTATATGGTGTATGTGTGTGTATGTGGTGTGTGTGTATGGAGTGTGTGTATGGTGTGTGTGTATGGTGTGTGTATGTGTGTGTATGGTGTGTGTGTATGGGGTGTCAGTATGGTGTGTGTATGGTTTGTGTGTATGGGGTGTGTGTGTGTGTGTGTATGAAGTGTGTGTATGTGGTGTGATTGTGTGTATGATATGTGTGTGTACCATGTTCCTGTTCACGCAGACATTCACATCCAGTGAAAGTCCATCCACCCCCAATACCCTGTGTGCATTCCAACAGGAAGAGGTGGCAGGAGCTAGGTGTGTCCCTGGAGCTAGGTGTGTCCCTGGGATGAGGGAGCCGCTCCCCGGGGCTGTGGGTGCTGCACCAGGGACACACTCCATGTGCTTCCCGGCCTCCCTCTCACGGTCAGAAGTAAGTGCGGCAGTAAATATGCAATGAAAGTTTCTTCTGTTCACAGTCGCAGCAATAATTGGATTATTCCTGTTTAAAGCCCCGCTTACTCATGCTGCGAGGCAAAGCCTGTCTTCATCTGAAGGAGACGTCTTAGGTGAGTTATCAGGAACCCACTCATGAAAGTGCCTTCCGGGATGGCTCTGGGTTAAACAGAAGGCATGATGACAACAAGCAAAGCCACGCGCTTACGAAGACGCCTTCACGCGACACGTCCCTAAGTACATGAGAGCAGAGCTCACTGAGTGGAACACGGGGAATGGATACACACGGCGCAGCAGGTGGATCTCTCCGCCCTGGAGCACGGTGAGCAGGTAGGTTCTATTGATTGGGGGTCTGGGGCAGGTGAGGTTGAGGGTCTGAGTGGACCCCAGTCGACCCAGCTCGTGGAAGCCCCAAACAGCCTATGTGCTCTGCAGAGCTGACCCTCTGTGTCCTGTCTGCGTGACCATGGGTGGGGTGGCTGTGTGGCCCCGTGGTGCCTGAAAGCCCTTGCTAGCGACTGAGCGATGCTTTATGCAGAACTTGAAGCCAGCCACGCTGACTCCCCTCGCCAGGAATCTGATGACGCCAAGGGGCCTGCCGATTTGTTTCCAGCACCAGGAAGCCTCAGCCAACCTCTGAAAGAGTCAGCAGCTCAGGAAGGCGCCCCTGCTGCCCACACCCTGGCCAGGTGCCCTTGCCCACCCCCAAACCTGAGAACCTCACAACCCAGGAAACACACCAAGAGAAGCCACCCTTCCCTGGACTGACGCTCCAGGGAGGAACCCGCAGGCTACTGCAGGGGACGGACGGACAGGGACGCACAGTGCTCCTTCACCTGGGGCTGTGGCCGTGACATTCCTCAACTCAACACCCAAGCCCCGTGGTGTGCACGAACTGCGGGCTTCCCTTGGGAATAAACTGTTTCCTCACTTTCTTAACACGCAGTTCTGCTTACTGTATTCAACAGCTTGGAAAATGAATCATCCAGAACCAAACCAGTGGGATTCTAGGAAAAATTTTGGGCACTTGCTCAGATATCAGAAACATTCTAGACTGTCTGAGCTGGGGCAGCCGTGCTCTCTGGCAGTGTCTGACCCAGAAGAGCGTCCCCCAAATCTCCCAGATCTGGCTGGGGACGGAGGATTCAATCTACAGCCACGCGCCTGGGAAAAGGGGTGGTCAACGTTAATACACACAAATACAACCCACACACACAATAGGCACACATACATAAATGCACACACACTCCACACAGACACAAAGATCACCTGGCCTCATGGAGTGAAATGGAACTGGGGTGTATCAGAGGTCCCACAGAAGAACCCACGGGCAGGAAGTCCCGACACAGGTACTGAGGACAGTCACTGTGACACTGATCTCTGCAGGGCGCGTTGGAAGCTCTCAGGAGGGCCCTGGGCTCCTGTTTCTGCCCTGTGGGAGATGGCACGTTGAGGCCTGACCTCCACGGTGGCCCCAGCCTGGGGCGGGTGGGTGGCCGGCGGGTGGGTGGGGTGGAAGTTTGGAGCCGTGGGCAGCTTTCAGTGGCCTTGGAGCTGCTCGTAGGTGGCCTCCCTTGGAGGTCAGCCCTTGCCAGGGCAGTGTAGCCGGGGGACACAGACGACATCAGATGAGGCACTGGCCGGGAGCAGGACTACACACCCACAGGCTTGGTGACCTGTGACCAGCACGTGGGGCGGGGAGGAGGCTTTTGGGGTGAACTGGCATAGCTGGGCCTCCCAGGCGCAGGGCTCAGGGAAAGGCGAACAAGCCCAGAGCGCTGGCTGCGAAGGGGCTGTGTTTCCGGGAGGCGTCTGTCTTCCCTACACCTCCAGCAGAGCCTCCTGCACGCCGGGAGGGCCCCACTGGGAACGCCGGGGCCCAGACACACCCAGAACTGAGTGGAGCAGCACCTTCCCTGGGGCTGCGAGGCATGCTCATTTCCATGTATTCACGTTGACCGCCTCTGCCCCAGCGTTCTGAGCGTCGGGGTCTCGGACGGTTGCCGACTGTCAGGGCTGCCCTGGTGGTCCTCCCAGGGACTGGCATGCTTGTTTATGCCTGGAATTTGATGACTGATTTCTACCTATGGGGAATCAATTAGCGTCATCTTCACATTACAGAAGAGGACACAGAAGCTCAGAGAGCTCAGGGAGTCTGCCCAAGGTCACACAGCTTACAAGCCGTGATGCCAGAACGTGGGTGCGGTCAGCCTCCACATGGCCTGTGGGCGGGGACCTCAGAGGGGCCCACAGGCTTCACGCGGAAAGAGGAGCAGCCAACAGCCCAGGGGAGACACTGAACTATCTAGAGAAGGGAGGAGGGTGGGATCTGGGAGCAGGGGACCCCAGAGTCTCCCCACCTGGGAAACACCCAGGGCACTATCTGTGAGCTGCGTCCATCTGAGATGAGGGTAGGTGGCCATGGCCAACCACACAGCACAGCTGGGGCAAGGGGTCATTGTGTGAACAGGAGGAGGTGGGGTGGGGGAAGGACCACATCCAGGAACCCCGGCTGGGAGCCCCGTCCCCTTGTCAGGCAGCCTCCAGGCCAGGCAGGCCGAGGAAAATGCAGTTATGGGCATCTGATGGTGCAGGAGGGGTGGGGGCACCCGGCCTCCAGCTGACGCCACAGGGGAGGGCGACCATGTCCACATCCCGTGACCCTACCCAGCCCGCCAGCCAAGCCCACCTTTCCCGGTGCTGTGAAGCCACCTCATCCCGGAAGGACTGGCTCCTGCTGGCAGCAAGGACCTTGCCTGTGACTGAGGGAAGCACCCAGCCTGGCTTGGAGACACTTAACCAACCGGGGACAGGAGAGAGGGGGACGCACGGAAGGACCACGGCTGTGGCCCCCGCCCCCATGACGCCAATGACACCACCCCATGAACCCACTCCGTCCTGTACAGTCTGGGCCTCAGCCCCATGACAGCATAGCTGCGCTGCCCCAGGGAGCCGGGGTGAGTGAGTGGGGGATGGGCCCGTCTGTCCACCCAAGGGGCTGCATGGGTGACCCAGGACCCCAAATCAAGAGCCAGCGGATGAACTCAGCTCAGACACGGTGAAGCAGCAAGGCCGAGACCAACCAACGTCTCACGTGGCCACTTTGTCTCCACCCAGAGGACTTGCTCACAAGTCTCCACAGGTTCCTCAGTGACGGAGCCTGGCCTGGTCTGAAGGTACCGGCTGGCCTTTTCTGGGGTGAACGTGTGTCCCAAGTCAGGGAATCGCTAGATCCCCCCAGAACTCAGACCCTGAGGACAAGCAGGCCAGGCGGAGGGGGAGCTCCAGACATGGACCCGAGAGGTGGGGTTTGCAGGTGGGAGAGAGGCACCTCATCTCCGGGGTGGGGGTCAGACCAGGTGCCCTGTCTGTCAATGTCCACCTGCGCCACACTGCCCCCCGCATACAGCGTGCAGAGGCAGAGGGAGGTTTCCACACAGTTTTGAAAGCCACGCCTCCCTCACTGCCCCCGCTGTTCTGCACATTTGCAGTTGAGGACTTCTGTGGGCACCAGGTCCTCCTGGGAGGCAGGCGCAGAGGCTGGAGTCTCCCACACCGAGGACACACACGGGCCACTTCACGTTGTGCTGAGCAGTGAAGCTGCGGCAGCTCAACAAAGGCTTTCTCTTTTTTGTTTCTGGAGACAGAGTCTTGCTCTGCGGCCAGGCTGGAGTACCCCTGGGGTACGTGAGGCTGACACAAGGCAACAGGGGTCCAGGAAAACAAAGAGAAAAGGGCAGCGGCGCAATCTCGGCTCACTGCAACCTCCGCCTCCCAGGCTCAAGCGATTCTCCAGCCTCAGCCTCCCAAGTAGCTGGGATTACAGGTGCACGCCACCGCGTCCCCCAATTTTTGGTATTTTTAGTAGAGACGGGGTTTAAACACGTTGGCCAGGCTGGTCTCGAACTCCTGACCTCCGGTGATCCACCCGCCTAGGCCTCCCAAAGTGCTGGGATGGCAGGCGTGAGCCACCGTACCCGGCCTTCTTTTTTTGTTAAATCAGGACGCATTGTTTCTCAGAAACTGGGAAGTCAAGATTCTCCTTTCAGCTAAGAAAGAGCTTACTTAGAAATGAACCAGTGGGGAGCTGGGCAGGGAGAGCCACTGTCCCCAGAGCAGCCAGGGGCGTTAAGAAGCCTGAAGATCTGGCCTCACGGGGGACGGCCAAGACAGGGCCAAGGCCTTGGGGTCCGCGAGGCTGACATGAGGCCAGTGTCCAGGAAACAGAGAAAAGGTGCTCCGGTTCTCGCTGTTCAGTGGTGATCTGCTAATCACTCAAGAAAAGAAAAATCTGCAAAACCCAGATTATATCTTAAAATTAGATAAAATTTTCTTTCTACAACTTCTAGACAGCATAATTTAGTGAGAACAGTCTTGATAATTATTTTTTCTTTAAATAGTTACAGTAGAATGTATTAATTTTCAAGATGGCTCTCTGATGAGAGTGATTCATTAGCTCCAGGAACTGTCCCCACCCTGCTCAAGAATGGAAAAGTCTCCCTTTATGATGAGCACACCAAACCACACCAGTGTGAAACACTCCAAGTCTGGGTAATCAAATTAGACGAGAGGGGGAAAAAAACCCCAAAAAACAAACAAAAAACCCCTAAGCCATCCCTGTAATGAGCTACCTGTTCATTATTTCATTAAGGTTAAGACACATAAGAGGAAGAAAAAAAAGCACTCTAATCATGTTCCTCAGGCAAATTCCTATGAATTGACAGAAGCTATTTAAGAGGGAAGACAAGAGAGGCAGCCGCAGTTTTTAATTTTAATGTATGGAAAGGAAAGCGCCTCCTGTCTGGTTCTAGGAGGCCCCAGGGGCTATGTGCTGGTGGAGTGGCACTCAGGGAGCCTGGGGCAGCCCAGGGAAGGTCGGTCGTGGTGGGTGGGGTAGCTCCACATCCCCCTCAGAGGTAGGACACTCCTTCACTTAGGGAGGTGACCTGAGGCCAGCTGGGTGTGTACGGAGCTGGGTGCTGCTGGTTGTGGGTCATCACTGGGGGGTGAGGAGGGTGAGTTCCCGGGGATGGTCCTGTTTACAGGTGGACTGCCACTGCCTCGAGGGGAGGCGCTGGCCATGGCAAAATGAACACGGAGGCTGACAACTCTGACTTCCTTCTCAGGGAAACCGCTGCCCTCATGAGGACCTGGACACATCAAGGCTCACAGGAGGCTTCAGAGCTAGGCTCAGGAAACATTTAGCCATCCTCATCCATCCATCCATCCACAGGCCCCCCACCAATCCATCCATCTATCCACCCACTCACCCATCTATCCATTCAAACATCCATTACTATCCATGCACCATCCACCATCTATCCATCATCCACTAATCCATCCATCCACCTGTCTACCATTCATTCATCTACCCACCTATCCACCTATCCATCTATCCACTCAGCCATCCATCCACCATTCTCCACCCACCCATCCTCTCATCCATTAATCCACTCATCCATCACCGACCCTCCACCAATCCATCCATCCACTTATATATCCATTCGACCATCCATCTACCATCACCATCCGTACATCCATCTATCCATATTTGATCCATCCATCCATCCATCCACCTATATACCCATTCATCCATCCATCTACCATCACCATCCATCCATCTATCTGTCCATCCATCCATCTGTCCTCCATCTATCCACCCACCTGTCCACCATCCATCCATCCATCATCTATCCTCCCATCAATCCACTCATCTATCACCCACCCTCCATCAATCCATCCATCCACCTATATATCCATTCAACCATCATTCTATTCCACCATCACCATCTATCCATCCATCCATTCATCAATCTATCCATCCATCCATCCATCAATCCATTCATCCATCTATCCATCCATCCATCCATTCATCCATCCATCATCCATCCATCCATCATCAATCCATCCATCCATCTATCCATCCATCCATCCATCCATTCATCCATCCATCTATCATCCATCCATCCATCCATCCATCATCAATCCATTCATCCATCTATCCATCCATCCATCCATCTATCATCCATCCATCCACCTATATATCCATTCAACCATCATTCCATTCCACCATCACCATCTATCCATCCATCCATTCATCAATCCATCCACCCAACCATCATCAATCCATCCATCATCCATCCATCTATTCATCCATCCATCCATCCTCCAGCCATCCACCCACCTGTCCATCATCTAGCCATCCAGCATTCATCCATGCATCCATCCAGCCATCGTTCCTCCATCAATCCATCAATCCATCCATCCATCCACCTGTCCACGATCCATCCATCCCCTACCCATCTATCCATTCAAAAGTTGATTCACCATCCAATATTCATTCATCTACTTATCTGATTTGGTGAATCAATACTATCCACTTTCTATCAATCTATCCATTCATCTACCCACCATCCATCCATCCATCCATTCTTTCTCCCATTCACCCATCCAAACATCCAAACACCTAAGCATCATGTACTATGATTTGAAGTCTGTGCCCCTCTGCAGTTATGTTGAGAGCTAACCCCCAAGTGATTGTATTAGGAAGTGGGGCCTTTGGGCAGTGATTGATTAGGCCATGAGTGGAGCCCTCGTGAATGAAATTCGTGCCTTTATAAAAGGATGAGAGAGGCCCCTCATTCTTTCCAGTACGTGAGGACACAGCCAGAAGACAGTCATCTGCAAACCAGAAGACAGTGCTCACCAGAACCGACCCTATGGCACCCAATCATAGATTTCCAGCCTCCAGAACTGTGAGAAACACATTCTGTGGTTTCTAAGCCCCCGCTCTATGCACTCCCTTATAGCAGCCCCAGCAGACAAAGGCACAGTGAAACCTGGGCTCGTCTCCTTTCCCCTCCTGGGCAGAGACCCCCGGAGCCTCAGGCACCATCCTGCCTGCTGCCCACGGCTCAGGGACCCCCTCCTCCTCCCCGCTGGAGGGAGCTTTGAAAGTATGGGAGTGACCTTGGCCACTTGTGCTGACCCCACTCAGCAGCCCCCGCCAACTCCCGGGCGCGCCTGGGGCCTGTGTGAACTCAGGGCGAGGCATCTGCATTTCCAGGCCCTGGCCTCCTCTTAGCTTCTGGAGCCGCAAGGAAGGTTGGCCAGTGGTGACAGATGCACCCAGTGACAGGGGTAGGTGCAGAGGCCTCTGAGTGGGTGTTTTCTAACTGGCAGAGGGCTCTAAACCCAAAATGAAATCCTAAGCCCCCCAACCAACTGAACAGACACCCCCATGGGCCAAGGGTAGGCGCAGAGAAACCTGACAAGCTGAACCCCCAGCCATGATGAAGAGAGATTAGACACCCTTCAACACACTCTCCCTTTTGGAGTTTAGCTCAACTGACCAGCAGTATCATGAAAAGAGAGACCATAAGACAGGTGGGCAACATGGATTATTTGTGGCAGTAAGATGCTAAATTCCAACCTGCCTCTGGTGCCGTATCACATGACACTGAGGAGGCTCTAAAGGAAATCAAAATATTTAACCCCGAAGAACATTTCTCTGACATATTTCGAAATGGCTCTGCAAAGCCGTCTCGAGTGCGGAAAATTTGCATCTCCTTTTTCTAGGTCTTTCCTGGATCCAAGAGAGATTTAACTAGGAGTCTGACACCTTTTAAGGTCCTTAGAGACATTCATTTTCTCTCTTCATCTACATAACAAGCACTGTGGTTTCCACAACCTCCCATCTTAACTCCAGCATTCCTTTCTACTGATTTCTTAAGTCTTAAGATAAGCTTAACTCTTTCAACCAATTGCCAGTGAGGAAATCCCTGAATCCACCTATGACCTGGAAACCTCACCTTGGAGATCTCCCCTTTCCCAGGCCAAACCAACGTACACCTTAAGTGTATTGAGTTATGCCTTTGCCTTTAACTCCTGTCTCCCCAAAATGTATAACATCAACTGTAACCCAACCACGTGGCCTTCCTGAGACCACCCCCCAAGCCACGGTCACTGGCTCAGCAGAAATCTCCTTACATATTTTAGAGTTTGGCTTCTTTGGTAAACACAGTCTATCAGCAGAGCAGCTCTGGGAAGCTCCTCGGGGAGCCACTCCCAGAGATGAGTCCGGGGCAGAGAGTGTGAGCGGGTCGGCGTCTGGGGTCACCATGAAACACGAGAACCTTCGTATTTCCATGGAATCAGAGGTCTCAGCCACTCCTGTTGCAGGACTTTGCCGGGGCCCAGACCCAGACGCAGCCTGTCCTTGGGCACGTGCCCATCCCACGTGACAGCCTCAATGACCCTGGAAGGATGGCGGGAGGGTTGGGACGCCTGGAGAATCTGAAACGGGCCGAGGTTCTTCCTGGGGTACACGGTGCACATGGTCACTCTGGAGGCAGCATCAACCTTGTTCCCATCTGAGTCCTGGGTGTCCAGCCTTGTGAATGGGAAGGGACACTGTCCTAGGCCATGGCTAGGTCACACCATGAGACATGGAGTCTTCACGGGTCAGCTGCTGGGAGTTCTGAGTGGCTCCCTTGCCCTTCCCTGGGAGGCCACTCACGCGGGCTTCACGGCTGCCTCCTCGCCTCCTGGACTCAATCCGCCTACTTTCATGTCCCTCTCAACACAGTGCCCTCCCTCCACCCCGTGAAGCCTCCAAAATCACGGTCCTGTGAGCAAACCCTGCTCCCACAGGGGACAGGAAGGGCTGCGGGAAGGCAGAGCCAAGTCTTCCCCATGCACCTCTGCTCCCACACGCTGGTTCCCTTCCCAGGAAAGTACCACTGCCTTGAATTCCAGTAACAACCCACTCCATGGGAAGGAGACTCAAGGCCTTGGGCAAACTGTAAAACTGATTGTGCTGGTTAGTTTTCAAACTGCTCTAAATCACTACCTGAGACTGGGTAACTTATAAAAAAAGGAGGCTTAACTGACTCACAGTTCCACACAGCTAGGGAGGCCACAGAGGAAACCTCCCATCATGGCAGAAGGCAAAGTGGAAGCAGGCGTGTCTGACACGGTGGCAGGAGTGGGAGACGGGGACGGGGGACGTGCCACACTCTTAAACCATCAGATCGTGCGAGAACTGGCTCACTATCACGAGAACAGCACGGGGGAAACGCCCCCATCATCCAATCCCCTCCCACCAGGCCTCTCCTCCAATCACCTCCCACCAGGCCTCTCCCGAAACACGTGGGGATCACAATTCAACATGAGATTTGGGTGGGGACGCAGAGCCCAATCATATCACTGATGACAAGTCTGAAAGTTTGCAATTTTTTTCAAAACAGTTCTGTGATACACAGGGTTGAACCGAATGATGGTGCCGGCTCAGCCTCCCAGACACTCCAGGCAGTGGAGGCTGAACCAGTGAGTGCATGGTCTGTGGCTCGACGACCTGGCTTTGGCCTCAGCCCATCCCTTTGGGCAAACTCACGCTGGCCAACTGAGCCTCTTGGCCTCATCCGAAGAGGAGGGTGCAAACAGTACCTTCTAAAAGCAAAACGGGAGAAGCGTGGCAGCTCAGACTGTGCTGATATGCTGATTAAAGGGTACAATGCCCAGCAAGGGCCGGACCTGGCGCTCTCCCACCACTGGCCCCGACTCATTAGCTTATTGAGTTCAGCTATTAACCAGCCCTCTCGTCTGTCTGTGCAGCGCCTTTGAAGAGTCTTTGGCATGTGGGAGTAACTTCCAGGCCTGTTCGAGGTCACACCTGCACCCCTGCACCCGAGTGTGTATGTGTGTGTTTACAAGAGACCTGTGCCATTCAGAAACCTGGCTGTGCTGCTGCAGCCGGGACGTCACTGGGACTGTATAACTCAAGTAGAATTACCTAAGTCAATGAAATATAAGTGTGGAAAGGAAGGAGCTGTTTCTATCAATGCTCGCTGAATATTACCGAAATATGCAACAACAGTACATTTCTAAAAAACAATCTGCTGTGAATTTAGGTGTGGCCAAGACAGGTGGAGAGATGGAATCAAAAGCCATAAACAGCCAGGGGACTCCACACTCCTCAAACCTTCCTGTCACACTTTAATGAAACACAACCTTAAACTCGTCCACTATAACTGGGAGCCTGGCTTTAGAAATAAACAAACACAACCCCGATGAAAGCAGCGAGCCACAGATCACCCCCAAAGCGAAGGCCTCAGGCAGACATGTCAACCCCGTGGCCATGATGGTGCTTCCGGGACATGAAAGGCGTGAGACATGCAAACGGCGTCATGGAGTTCTGCTTTCGCCAACCGCTGGTCAGGACGTCAGGAAGGCCTCCTTTCGGCCTCAGCCTGGTCCTGTGGGATGTGGGGTCACCAGGGGATGGAAGCCCACGATGATGGAGAGCAGTATCACTAGAAACTTCAGGAGGCTCTGGATGGACAGGCAGCTGTTCCCAAAGCCGCCTGCTCCCCTTCCGCCCCAGCCCCTTTTCCTCTGCAGCCCCTTGGGTGTGGGGGTCTCACCCGGGTGCCATCTGCCATTTCATCCCCTCATCATCACAGCTCTAGGGGGCACCTGGAGAAGCTGTGGCTTTCAAGGTCAGGTCACTCCCAAGGCCGGAGAGCGACAGGGCTGGCGTTCCTGCCAGCCGCTGGGGTGGGGAGCCCAGGCTGCTGGCCACAGCCTGGAGCAGGACAGAGTTCTGGACCCTCTGCACGTGTCTATAGGGGTCCAGAAGTTGTGATTTGTCATCAAACATCCACTGTCCTCCGTGAAGGGGACTGATGGGAAACTGAGCTACAGTCACAGGCCCTGGGAGGCCCCGAGTCTCCAGCAATTCCACAACAATCTCTGCTTGAGGGGAGCCCCCGTGTCCTCGCAAAGGCTCCACAGCTCCTAGGAGAGTGGACTATCTGTGCAGGAACCTCAGGCCATTTCCCCTCAATGCCAGTCCCTAGTGAGGGGTTGTCGGTGTGTGAGCATGCAGGAGTGGAGAAGCGGCCTGTGGACACCCCACCAGGATCTCCAGTGTGTAAAGGAGGACAGACCCTGCCAAGCTCAATTCAACAACTACACGTGTGCTGACAATCAGAGAAAGTGCCTCTCTTGGAAACTTCCCACCTCTGGTTTTGAAACTGTTGAAGTGAGGGGAGCATCTCTACGGATGAGCTGTGCATGTCCTCACTGGCTGGAGCCCCTCAACTGCTGCACTTCTAACTGGGGTGGGGACTCGGTTCCAGGCATGCGGATGTGGTCTCCTTGCTTACAGCTGAACGGCCAGGGCTGTGCATCCCCACAATTCTGAGCACGCTGTGTTCAGGGATGACCTGGCCCAGGCCTCGCCTCCGAGGGCTGCACCCCACGTCACCGTGTCTTCCAGCATCCACTAACGTTCTGAGCGATCCACTGAATCCCACAGGAAGGGCCCCGGAGAACAAAATGGATGCTCAGAATGCAGGCCCCATGTCTGACGTTCCCAGGCAGGCTGAGCCAGGCTGGTGTCCTTCTGGAAGCCGTGGTTGCAGCACTGGTAGGGCCCGGGCCCTTCTCCATGATCCCTAGTTCTTGCCACCCAGGCCCCCAGAGACGAGAGCTGACAGATCAGCATGCCCGGCCCAGCAGTGGATGCTCCCAAGGCGGCTGCAGCAGTAAGAGCTGGGGCATCTGGATCCTCCTTCACTCATCCGCACCCTCCGCAGTCAGGACCACATCCTCAGTCCTCCTCTGCCCCAGAGGCCCGGCACACACAAGGGGCCCGGCACAGTAGCTCTCAGTACCCAGGTCACGGACAGCAAACGTTGGGAAGCTGCCCTGTCTGTCGCAGCAGCAGCGCTGGGTCCCTCAGCTCCTCTGGCTCCCCATGACCTGTGTTTGAGGGTGCCTCTTCCCGGGCTTGGTGGCCTCTCTCTGTGTCCTGCCCCCATCACCTCTCGGGCCCCTCATCCTCCTCTCCTGCCGCCGGGCTACCTAGGCTTGAATGGAGACTAAATGCCATGGGTCCCCGGCAACAGGGGCTGGGCAGGCCCCTGTGTGGTGGGCATGGCAGGCGGCTCTGCACAGAGGCCTCCTCGAGGCCATCCATCTTCTGTTCTGAGAACCCAGCGAAGGCTGGCAGCAACCTGGGCCGTGGGACACATGTGCCCCCGCCAGCCCCACAGAGCTGCAAATTGGAAGTTATTTATAACCCTGCTTCCAGCAAAGAGGACAGACCGTTGCCAGGGCCTGGGGTCTGGGGTGAACAGGAGAACAAAACGGATTCTCAGAATTCAGGCAACAGGTGGCGTTTCGGCCTCAGACATGATCCCCTCCCTGCATACTGGGTGAGGGGACCATGCCACCCCCACACCTACTAGGGCTGCAGCAGCTACAGTGAGGCCTGGGGTGGGTGCCAGCTGACCCGGGCCCTCTGCAGCCTCACGAGGCCTCTGTCACTCAGTGGGGAAACTGAGGTTCAGGGGTCCACCCAGAGCCATCCAAAAGGAAGGGACAGAGCTGGGGGTGGACCTGGTCACCCCGGGCTAAGCTGTTGGTCTGTATAGACACTCAAGAGAGCTTGGGCAGGGCTGGTCCCCACGTGAGGGCAGCACTTCAGAGTGACATGTCTTCAACCTCACGGGAGTGGGATGGACGGGGACTGGGACGGTCCCCTGGCACCGGAACTCAGAGGCAGGTTTCCAACACGTGAGAAGAGCTTCCTCCGTCACCCTCCTGGGCTCATGCTCTGAGGTCTTTAAAGACGCAAATGTACACCCAGCTCGTTTTTTGCCTTGTTTTTCCTTTTTCTTTTTAGAACAGTTTCCATACTATGTTTCCCGGGACATTTATCTCCAGCCTCCTTCCTTGTGTGCAGGGCTTCTGCCCTGTCGGGGGGCTGGGCCCCTTTTCCGCGTGTGGGACACAGGCCGCACCACCCACAGCCCCGGCCTTGCCTGTCCCAGCCCTGCCCGCCGCAGCTCTGCTTAGGTCCCACACGCAGCTCCCCCGCCCCCAGGGCTCTTCCTGCTCCAGCTCTGCAGGCTCATCCAGACCCCATGTCCCTGCAGGGGCCTGTTCTAAGCCTTTCCCTGGACCACCGGCCTCAGGGTTCTCGCCTGGCGCCCAACCTCTTCCTGGTTCCTCTGCACAGGGCCCAAGACACCGGATGGATTTGAGGCCTGTGTCCCTGCCCCAAGGAGGGTCCGTTCGCTGAGGGTGGCTCCGCCAGCTTCTGGCACCACTGCATGCATCCAGGCGTGGAGCCCGGGGCACAGCAGGATCCCCAGAACATCTGCAGGGAGAAAGGAGGGAGGGGTTCTGGGATGAAGGAGCGTGGGAGATGGCCCCTCCCTGGGGGGCCCTACAGCCCAGCTTAAAGGAACAGGAAAGAGAAGCTACAGAAGCCCTGGGCAGAGGGAACCTGGGGCCCAGAGCAGCAGCCCCAGGAAAGAGGTTTGAAGGAGGAGGCTCGGGAGGACCAGGAAATGCGAATGGTAAGGGTCAGAGTCAGAGAGCACTTGAAATCAGACAGAGCAACCAGGGCGGGGCTGGGGAGCCTGGGGGGTGGGATCTAGAAGCTGGGAGGCCTAGGGGACTGGAAGGTCTTGGGGGGGCAGGAATGGGAGCCCTGGGGAGCAAGCTGGAGGAGTCTGGGGGACTGGAAGGTCTGGTGGTGAGCTTGGACCTCCAGAGTAGCAGAGCAACATGGCAGGGCCACTGCAGGGCTCCTCTGCCCGTCCCCGGGAGCCAGGACAGCTGCCTGTACTGGGCTTGTGTGGCCTGTCGTCCAGGAAGGGGACGCCACACCCACCCGACCTGACCCTTCCTGCCAGCGTAACTCACTTTTGCTTCAGTTTCTTCCTCAAGTTCTTCCTGCAAACTTCCAGCCAGGAGCTGCTTCCTCTGGGCCTTGGTGCTCAGGGGTGGGAGGCCTGGGGCAGGCAAGACCCAGCCTGGACTCCAAACCCAGGCAGGTGGACGCAGGAGGGAAGGAGTAGGCAGAAGCCAGATCCGGGCTGCCCACATGGCTGCTGCATCTCCGCCTGGCTGGCTCAGTGTGCCTGGAGAAGGCCTGGCCCCTCTGGTCAGACTCATTGGAGACAAAGACTTGGTGGGGAGCAGTCCCTCAAGGACACGTGAAAGTCATTCCAGCCTGGTCCCTTCTGCGATCACGTGGCCCAGCCACCCTGGGCTGCCTCCACGGACCCCAGCCTCCCGATTCCCAGAACTGCACATCTGAAGCCAGCATCTGAGCCACGGCATGGTGACCACAGGTGTCAGGAGCACAGCGAGTAGGCAGAGTCCTGTTCCCCAGGCCTGGGCGGAGCCAAGAGCTGATCCTGCCTAACAGCAGGAAAATGAAATCGTTTCAGCCCATCGGCATCCTCCACGGGTGCTTGGAAGGCAGCGGGATTCACAGCAGCTGGCCTGTGTGGGAAACAGTTTTCTGTCCCACGTGCAGGAGAGACTGTCCAAGACAGATCTGTCTTAGTACAGATTTACTGCCACCGATGTGGTTGGCTCTGGGGTGGGAGGAATGGCTTCCAGCCGAATGCCAGGCAGGGATGTCCTCCACGACAGCACGGTCTTCTGCAGGGCTGAGCCCCTCCCATGGCTGCCCCTGGGAGCCCAGTGGTGATGACAGCCCAAGAAGGTGACCCGAACCTAGCCAGGCCATCCCCCGCCCTCTAATCATTTCACACTTGCAAGGGCCCGGGAGGCTAGTCCAAGGAACATCCCATTTTCAGATGAAGAAACTGACGCTAGAGAAATTAGCTGACCTCCTCAAGGTCAATGGCTGGAAGTGGAGAAGCTGGCGGGACCTGAGCAGTGTCTATCACAGTCCGAGCCGTGAGCAGTGCACACCTGCTCCCGGCTGCAGTCCACACTGGCTCGTGAAGGCTGGGCAGAGGGTGGCTCCAGCTACCTCAGCCTGCAGATCTGGGTCGCAGTCCTGTGTCCTTCCTCGTGGGGCTATCTGCACCCAAGGCCAGGGCAGGAGAACTGGACATCACACAGGCTTGGAGAATGGCAGCCATGTAGAGTCCTGAACTACCAGCAGGCATACCTGGGAGCATCACCCACAGTGGGCACGGCTGGTCCCCCTCGCCTCTAAGTGGGAGCCACAGCAACACCAAAGCAGGGGTGAGGCCCCGCCTCCCTCCAATTCCAACTTCAACTGCCTCCCAACCCTGCTAAGAGGCACATCTGCTGGCCCTTTCTCCCAGGACAACGTCCACCCTCCTTGGCCTGGTGGACACCCCCACTCAAAGGCTCACCTGGCCCAGACCCAGCAGGCATCCTCTCACCTGCAGCCTGTGGCTGCTCCCAAATCCCAGATGGCACCTGGAGCCCAGGTGGGAGGGCCAGGCCAAGGCCATGAAGTGGACAGTGTCCAGGCTCTCTGCTCCCCCAGGAACACGCCATTCCTTTGATTGAGCAGGCCGGAGAAATGGCTGGCCCTTTGAGGCTGGCTCCCGTGGCCCAGGGAGGCTGCCTGTGAGCCTTGCCCGGGGGCTGAGATCAGCCTGTGCCCTCTGTGTTTCATTCCAAGCCTCGAATGATCCAGCCAAGGCCACGTGCTGCTGCCCCACTGCCAGCTTCCTTCAGGAGCCTTCTGGAGGCAGAACCCGCTTGCCAGTGCTGGGCACCAACTCGCTGCTTCTGGATGAGGGCAAACGTCACCCGGTGCCTGGGCGTGGGGCTGTGCTGTGATGCACGGGCCGTGAGTCTGGGAGGAGCCGCCTCCAAGGCCATCAGACTTTAGGGCCGCACTCCTGTGTGCAGTGGTGCAATGCTAACCTGGAGACTGGGGAGGGCGGGGTGGGTCTTGAAGAGCAGGAAAGCAGGCAGCCTCGGGCCTCAGCCGGCAGGCAGGACCCCCCGACAGCTGTGAAGGAAGGGCAGGGCCAGGCAGACGCTTGCAGACTGCAGAGGGAACCAGGCTTCTGCACCCGGCGGCATCAGAGCAACCTCAGCACATTCCTCTGGGGTCTTCCCCAAGCTTCGTGCTGAAAATGACCACACCAGGGCTGTCCTGCTGGATGCCTGGCTGGGGTGGGGGTGTCCCCTTGTCTGGGCAAAGCTTCTCTGGCCCATTTCCCCTTTTGCTGCCATGATAACAAGAATATGCCTTCCAGGATCCCATGAGTAGGTGGGTCGGCTGGGCCGGCTTCATCGAGGGCAGTGGAGATGCCCTTTCCAGGCTGGTCCCTGAAGGGCGATTCTTCTGCCTCAGCCTCCCGAGTAGCTGGGTCTGCATCCCCTGTGCTGCCTCCTGCTGTACACTCAGAGGCCCAGAGCTTGGGATGGGGGCCCCTCCACAGGAAGCTTCCCTCCTGAGGCCTGTATCTCTGCCACTTGGGATTACCCATCTTGATCTTTATGTGAAAAAATGAACTCTGATTGGAGGTCATTTGGCAAACTTTTTCTTAAAAGGTCAGAGAGCTTGGGAGGCTGAGGTGGGTGGATCACCTGAAGTCAGGAGTTCGAGACCAGCCTGGACAACATGGTGAAACCCCATCTCCACTAAAAATACAAAATTTAGCTGGGCATGGTGATGGGCACCGATAATCCCAGCTAGTCTGGAGGCTGAGGCAGGAGACTTGCTTGAACCTGGGAAGTGGAGGTCGCAGTGAGCTGAGATTGCACCACTGCACTCCAGCCCGGGTGACAGAGCGAGACTCCATCTCAAAAAAGAAAAAAAAGGTCAGAGAGCCAATTGTTTGGCCTGGATGGCTTACAGTCTCTATGTCAGCCTCTTGTCTGTCACTGTGACACAAAGTCACAGAAACACCAAAAGAATGTTGTGACAGTGTCCCAGTAAGACTGCGCAGAGGGCCGGGCTCACAGGCACTGCTAATGCTACAATCTCCTATCACGCCGCAGACCCAACGGCAAGGTAAGGAGGCCCCTCCCCACAGCGTCTCCCTGAACAAGGGCCCCTTCTGTTGGGCGTGTGCACCTCCCATGCCCCTGCCTTTGTGATGTGTGGTTCCAGGGCAGGCCATCATCTGGGCCCAGATGCAGCATCTAATTGCATTAACACGGATCAGCCCCAGTGTTGAAGCCCAAACAACAGCATGGGTGCAAATGATTCGACTCAATCAATAATCCTGAGCCCACCCTTATGAGAACTGTGACTCGCAGGCCGAGGACGGACATGCCTGAAAGGCCACTCAGATAAAGCTCACTCCGAAGGCAGTGAGAGCTGATCACAGGACGTGTGAACACAATGGTCCACACAGCCAAACCACGGACACGCACGGACGCGAGCCGGAAAGCAGCCGCCGGCAGAACAGAAGCCCTGCCCTGGGGAGCCCCGAGTTCTGGCCGGGGTGGGCGGGGTCGAGCAAGGCAGGAGGTGCCCATGTGACATACAGTCTCGTTTTAACTAAGTGCTGGAAGGGCACCTGCAGCCGGGAGCGAAGTTTACAGAAGATGAAACTGGGGCCCGCATCTGCCCTGCGCAACCCGAGGAGGAGGAAGTTCCGAGAGCGGTTCCTGCAACGTCCCACGAGTGGACATGTGAGACGGGTGAAGAGCTGGGGCACAACGGGCCCTCACTAGACGCCCAGCCCCAGGGTCCAGGCCAGCCCTCCCAACCCCCAGTGCCTACAGAGCTATACCCAGCTGCGATGCATTTCCCAGGCAGAGTGAGGGGAAGGGGTCTTTAAATAACCTGTGGGTTGGCAGGACAGGTCAGTGGGCGGTGTCTCTGTGTGGACCACATCTCCAGAGTGGGCATCAGAGCCAAAAATAACCTGGCCCCACACACCTTCGCCTTCCACCCTCCCCCACCACCTACATACCCAGGAGCTGAGGTCAGCCTGTGCTCTCTGTGTTTTATTCCAAGCTTCAAATGATCCACTTGACATCCAAGCCCTGCACACCGCCAGGCAATCCACCTCAGAACGCCCCAAGCCTCTCAGTCCAGCAGCAACAGGGCACCAGCCATCCAATGCCAGAAGAAGGCCGGCCTCTTCCTGGCAGCAGAGCCCAACAGCAGTCCCCCAGCTTAGGGGAGAGGCCTGCTGCAGAAGCAGAGGGTCCCCGCCACCCTCCCAGGCTTATGGGCCAAATCCTCTGCTGTCCAGAAACAGGTGGAGACAGGCAGGGCTGCCTGGGAGGGAAAGGGACAGCGGGGAGCACAGGCAGAGAGGAGTGAGTGGAAAACTGACCCCAGAGGAAGCAGAGACACACGGGGGCAGAAACGCGTTTAATCTATTTGAAAAAACATCTGCGGAGATGCACAAGGGTGCCGCCACGTCAAACCCGAGCAGACGGCTGTGCAAAGCAAGAGCTCCACAGAGTTCAAAGCGGGGCTGCTGGAGCAGAAGACACCAGTGAGGGAGGGGCCCTTCCTCAGGACTGGAACGATTAGACTAGTGTCTTCTAGGGAGAGCACAGTGCCCCAGATGAAAAGGAGAGGAGCTATGTAAAAGAAGACGCTGGAGACGTGGAGGCACGGGGGCAGCATTCCTCAGTGGGGTGCCATCAGCCTTGGGGGCCGGGTTTTTGTCTGTTCCACACTGTCCTGGACATACTCAGGACTCAGAGTCCAGGGCTGTGAGCACCAATGCCGTCAGCACCCTCCTCTTTATAGTGATGAAAACCACCAGCACATGCCTGGGCATTGAGGTTCTATTCCCAACTGAGAGTAGCTGCTCTAATCAGGGTCCCAAGGGAAATAAGGACAATGGAGGAAAAATAAATCATCAGAGAACACAGGCAGAATTCCCTGAGCTAAACCTGAACTTCCCATGCAAAGTGCCCAGAGATGTCCACATAGCTAGATGTGATCCAATGAGGCATTTGAATCAAAAGGTCAAAAGGGTGGTGCGTGGGTTCCTGAGGGGTGATCAGCAAAGGAGTCAGGTATCACACTTGCAACAGAATATACAGCCACCATGTAGGCTAGGAGAAGGCAAGGAGTGATATCTTCAAAGCTCCAAAAGAAAACCGGTTTGAGCTGTAATTCTATACCCAGCCACGGTATCATCCACAACACACCAGGCTTCGAGAAAATGCTTATCCGACATGCACCAACTTCTGCAGTCTCACCCACTTCTTTCCCCCCGCCCCCGACAAATGTAAGGAAAACCGATACATTCAAAAAGACTAATAGAAGTTTCCTTAGGGCAATGAAAGAATCATTTCCATTTTCTTCTTTAGGCTATACTTTACTGTCCAAATTCTCTACCATAAACATGAAATTTTGGACACCAGTTGTGAATAACTGAAGTGGACCACTGTATTACACACAGATGCAGGCAGCAGACGTATGGGAAGCAAAAGATCTCCCACAAACCAACTTCCACAGAGTCCACCAGCTAAGGCTGAATAATTGGGAGTCCAACTCAAGCCAAGAACAAGGGCTATTCACACTCAGGGTCTGAGAAGGAAACTTATAGGTGAAAATCTCTTGGTATCAGCTGAGATCTCAATCACTCAACTGAAATCATCTCTGGTCTCTGAGGCAGGTGTTACAAACACCCTTCAAAAACCAGAAAACTGAGACTTGGAGATATTCAGGGGTTGCTTCAAAGACACACAGCTGCTATGTGCAAGACCCAGGATCTGGGCCCCAACTAAGTGTTTCACAGCCTGGGTTTACTCCCCCTCATCACATATTGTTTGGGTCTTGGAAAGAGGCACCTTCTCTCTGCCTGTAATCCTGGGCCTGGTCACACAGCAGGGAGCTGATTTCTGAGTCACAGTTGATGGACTCTCCAGGCACATGCTCCAGGGACAGCAACAGAAGGGAGCTGCTCTCAGAGAGGGGCCGCTGTTTGTGTGTCCAGGATTGAAGGTGCCCTGAAGGTCTCATTAGGCTTTGGGAGGCCAGGGACTCTCTGTCGAATCTGTCTGTTAACGTCCGGTTTACACTCAGGTTTGTCCACTTGGATGGCAGGTCCCTCTCCAGACACTGTTCCATCCCAACAGTCATGCTCCCAGAATACAAGCCTCTGAAGGAATCACCACTCTGGATGGCTTGGTTGGGCTGAGCACCGAAGAAGAAAGCAAGAAACACTCTGACTTTTCCAAAGAGAGTGGAGGGCGCCCCAGGCTGCGTGCCTCGGCAAGCCAGCACTGCTTTCGGCTGAGAATTTCTGTGTTTCTCAATAGAGCACCCCAGATGTCAGAAATACCCTAAGCAGAGAAAGAAAGGTGGAAGGGCTGGTGTGGCTTCTGGGCCAGGGGCAAGTCGGTTCCGTTCAGTGCTCTCTGGACACAGAGGAGGACTCACCGCTGAGGACCTGCTCATCCCGGTCCTCCTGGCTGTTTCCCCCCAATGGCTCGAGCTCCTGGGGAAGCTAAGGACACGCAGGGCACAGGCTTCCTGCACTTCTGTGCAACCTGAACTTCAAAGGCAGGATTTAAATGAGTGCGAGCCTACGGCATGGTCTCTTTCTCCCAGACTTGGTGTGTCCCTGGGACACAAAGATCCTGCAGCGCTTTCTAATAAATACCTATGGGTGATGCTCCCCTCTGGCCTCCTAATTTATGGGTAATGAGCAATGGCAGTTTGACTTAACCAGGTTTAGGATTTTCATTCAAACAGGTAAGTCAGCACCAACTGTCCCAGGCTCTGGGAGCGGTGTTCCCCGCCTTATTTATTGTACAGAGTCCCCAGAGGCCCATAAAGCTTCTGCAAAGAAGCTTCGGCTCCTGATGCTCTCCATCACAGAAAGTCGCCCTCACACGACTTAGCAGGTGCTTCCTCGCCTTCAGGCCGTGACAAAATGCCTCAACCCAGCATTTTCCTACATACTGATGAGACGGCAAAATTGCCGGGTCATTAACCAGTCGCTCCTAAATCCTGTCTCCGCTGCAAGGAGCTTCGACCTTGGGTTCGACTCTGCCCAGGCCATGGGGCTGTCGCACCTGCCTCCCCCTCCTCCACGGATGGGTGCCCCCCATTCTCACTCTCCAGAGCCTCAGCGCATGGCGGGGCGTGGGGCTCAGCAGCGCTCCCGAGTTTGAGCTGACAGCCTGCCACGGAACTGGCCACTAAACGGCTGACGTGGGCGTGTTTACACAGTGCCCACCGGGCCTGGCCTCCCAGAGCCCGCTTATCCATTCTGTCCTCTGAGCCTTGGTCCAGCAAGAGCCTTCATGAAAAAGAACGTTCCAAACTCTGCAAACCAATTCATAATGACTTCTTCAGAGGAAATGTGCCCTAAAGACATGGTAACCGATACTGCAATTATTTACCTTAAAAGCCACAATTAAGGAGGGCCAACCCCCAAGGCGCACAGGGCCATTACCAGCCGATGACAGGACGAAGGGCAGCGTGGGGCAGTCCCTGAGCACACGCACAGACCCGAGGGCTGCCCTCTGAGAGGGGCTAAGTGCTCAACGCGAGGCCAGGGCTGAACATCTTGCTCCGGGACACCATTCTCCATCTTTCTGCAGGAGGGATCTGCAGGCTTGGACGGCTGAGACAAGCTGCTTGAGAGTGAAGGGGCGGTGACGGCCAGGACTGGGGACCCGGAGAGGTCACAGTTGGTTTGCTTTTCAATTTCCAGCTAACTGAATGGAGAAGCCAGCTCAGGCAGGGGGCCGTGCTGCCTTGGGGCTCCTGAGACAGGAACCACAATCTCAGCTTTGCAATAGTCTACTTATGTGAAGGCCACGGAGCATTACAGACTCTGAGCCGTGGTTCATTCCCATACGCAAGTGGGCGACACAGGGCTGGGAAGAAGGTGGGCCTGGTGACCAATGCCTTAGCTGACACAGGGGCTCCTCCCACAGTACCTTCGCCCCCAGGAGGCTGACTCGGTCATTTAGACCTCCTGGCTCAGCGGGGAAAAGCTGTGGCACGAATCTACACGTGGGGTGGATGCAGAAGGTGTCCTCTCGCCATTCTTCCAAGCACCTGGATGCATCTGATTTTGGAAACTCAAAGGCAGGGTGCTCTCTGGTCACATGGGACACTTCCAGGTCTCTCATTCCCCGTGGCGAGGCTGGTGTATCTGTCTGGGATGTTGCCCTACTGAGAGGGAGGCCAAGGCACCTGGCCCTCTAGAAGTGGGTCTTCACATACTGCATGGGCGCAGCCGCTGAATGAAGGGGCTGCCCTGGGGCCAGGGGCTCCTTTTGCTGATAGTTGTCTGGGTTTCCCTGCAGGGGAGGCTCATGGCTGGGACCTGCAGCGCCTTCTCCTTTTCAGGAGTCCGGAGATGAAACGATGCTGGCCTTAGTCTCTTCGGGCACCAGGACACCAGACCACAGACAGGGGGCTCAGAAACAACCAGTTTCTCTCTTTCCAGTTCCACAGACTGGGAAGGCCGAGATCAAGGCTTTGGCAGATTCGGTGCCTGGCGGGGGCTTCCTGGGTCACAGATGGTGCCTCCTGGTTGCGTCCTCACTTGGGGGAGGAGTAGGGAGGGGTTCTCTTCCAAGGACACTAGTCCCATTCCTGAGGGCTCCCCTCTGACGACCTACTCACCTCCCAAATACCACCACCTTGACGGTGAGGATTTCAACACGTGAATCTGGGGAGGTCGCCAGCACTGGGACCATGGCAATGCCCGTTCAGACAGCTCGGTCCTGCTCTTTCGTCTCCGTTCATCCACCAGAGCTGACGCTGAGCCCCCCCAGCAGCTTCCACCGCCTCCGGGAGGGAAGCTAATCCCAGCGGCAGGTGGGCGGTGTCCTCGCAAAACCGCAGCCGGCAGCCCTGAGTACTGGGGGAACACCGCACCCCGTGAAGACCCTTGCTCACGACACAAACTCTGCAGCCCTGGCGGCCAGAAGCCGATTACTTTTGTCAGGGGAGTCAGCATATAAGAGAAATTGAATTAACCAGGCAGGAGTTATAATGCAGTGTGGAGTCTCAGGAGCCTCAAGATTCCAGCGAAGCCCGTGAGATAAATACACATCAACAGGGAGAGCAGGGGGAGGCGGGAGGGGCCCTCACGTGGAAGACGTTCACTAATATGCAGCCCCCGTGTCAGAACCAATAAGACTGCAAATAAATCAGGATCATAGTTACGGCTGTTTCAGGAAATGTAATTTTATTAGAAGTTTTCCAATCTTTCCTCCCTTCCTCCTGCTCTACCTCCTGACTCTTGCTCTGCAAATATGCTCTGTTCTCCTGGGTGAAAAGGACCAGACAGGTAAATCACCACACTGTTAGGCAGTACCCAAGCCGTGAGTGCTCAGCTCTCAGGCGCAGCGTGGGGCTGGCTGGGGAGGGCGGGCGGGCTCCAGGCTTCTCCCCCAGGCCTCTCGGAAGGGCAGACCTCGTCCCTGCTGCCTGTGCTGCCCTTGGAAAAGCCCCAGGCAGGAACAGGCCTGCTGCATGCAGGGAGGGGTGAGGGCCAGGGGTGCTACCTATCTGAGTCGGGATCTCACCCGGCTTGCCCTCGTCACCCTCAGTCCCAGGCTGTCCCTGTGTGGGCTTCCCCAGACAGGACTGAGTGACATTTCTCTGGAAATCACCTGTGCAGCTGGGGTGCTGGGGTGACTCTCAGGACACCAAGTCCCTGGATCCCTCCCTCTCACTCCAACCACTCAGCACCATGGGGTGAGGGAGGCGGAGACAGTCGTCCACCTTCCACCTCCTGGGGTCTGGGTGACATGCTCCCCGTAACCCACATGGCAGATGTGCAGTGCCTGTGTCTCCAGCAGGCAGGAGGGAGGCCTGCTAATGTCACCGCCCCCAGGATCTGGGGCACGTGAAACCCACTCTGGCAAGGGGCTTCAGGGCAGTGGACATGGTGGGTGTGACCCTGTCCAGGGGATTCCTGACATTGTGCATCTGGCAAAGCCCGTGACGTGTGCCACACCAAGAGGGAACCGCAGGGTACACTGTGAACACTGGCTAGTCATGGGCCTCCATATTGCCTGGTCACAGGCCTCCGTATTGCCCAGGCACGGGCCTCCATGCCACCCGGTCACTGGACTCCATGCCGCCCGGTCAGGGGACTCAGTATCGCCTGGGCACGGGCCTCAGTACCGCCTGGGCACGGGACTCTGTACTGCCTGGGCACGGGACTCAGTACCGCCTGGGCACGGGACTCAGTACTGCCTGGTTATGGGCCGCAGTATTGGCTCATCAGTTGTAACCAGTGGACCTCGCCAGTGAGAGCCAAGTAATGGTGCCCCGTGGTGGGAAGGAGCTGTGAACACCCTCTGCTTCCTGCTCTTTCTATAAACCTAAACCTTCTCTAAAAAAAAAAAAAAAAGTAAAGCGTATGAACTTAAGCTGTAACAGAAAAAACACATCCATGGCAGTCACACTGGAGAACAAGCCCCACGGTCCGTGTCTCCGCTGGGAAAGTGGCTGGCATTTCCCCTCTGAGCACAGATGGGAGGACAAGGCCCCACAACTCCTCCTGGCTACAATCACATTGGAACGTCCCTGACCATCTGCAGGGTCAGCTCCCCTCTAGGGACCCAGGGCAAACAATGGCCTCTGCAATGCTGAGCATCACACCAGGCCCCTCTTCTGCCAGTCAGGCCATGAAAAAGGCCACTAGACTGGGGACCCCTCTGAGTCCACACCCTCCCGGAGGCAAGCCAGGCTCCTTGTTCCCATGGGAGGGGCAAGAGGCCAGGGCTGGGCTGGATAGAGTCGGGGTGGTGGGGGCAGGTGGGGGAGCACCTATGGCCTCCCCACTGCAAATCCCACCCTGGATGTTCACGCAGGCAGCCTAGGGAAAAGGAAAACAGAACGGCCCCTGGTTCACCAGTATTCTGGGGAGGACGCCCACCTCTAGATAGGAATCTGCGTGTGAACTCAGCTCCTGCTTTCAGCCAGTGAGGCACAGAGATGATTTGCTAATTAGATACAATATAATCAGGGATGAGACCCAGTCTTCCTTTCTGTCTCTCTAAAGAGTTTCAGAACTTTGCATAAGACCATTCTGAGTGAAAGGCTAGAACTTTTCAATAAACGATGTGGGATCTGTTGGCTATCCATGTGCAGAGAAAAAAAATGAGCCTTGAGATCGATCTCACACCACATAGAACATTAATCAGATATGGCTGGCAGACGGAACTGTGTGATGTCAGGCTGGAGAGCCGGAGAACACAAGGGAACGTCTCACATGCTGGGAAAAGATGCCGTTTCCTACACAGGACACAAAACACATGACCTGTCAGGGAAAAGATGAATAAATTAGACTTCATTAAAATTAAGAAGGTCTGCTCATCAAAATGGACCACGAAGCAAATGAAAAGGCCACAGCCACAGAATAAACAGGCTCCAATGGGGACTACAGGAAGAGCTCCTGAGAATTATGTCACAAAAGGACCAGCAACTCAGTACACATGAGTGGAAGATGCAGATGAACACTTCACAAAAGCAGCTACTCAGCCACTCCAGATGGCTGGAAAGTCACACTCAGAATCTTGCAGCAGAGAAAACCAAGTCTATGAAACAGCACTACAGGTCCGGCAAGATGGCTGGAACAGAACAGGATGACCACTGCCAGCGCTGGCAGGACCCTGGCGCACGCAGGACGGTCACACCTGCTGATGGCCATGAAAAGGGACAATCACTTTGAGAAACACTCCGCGGGGCCTCCCGAGGCCCCGTCCCAGCCCGGCCACCCCGAGGCGTGTGCTGGAGAGAAGTCAGTGGACAGGACAGTCTGATAAGCAAGACAGCTACTTAGTAACTAACAGGCAGGTGACGTGGACAGTGTGGAATGCTGGGAAATGGGGGGGTGGCAGTTCATGGACTGGATGGGATAAAGCAGAATGGTGCAAAATTTTCACCCTGGTACTAGAATGACGTGACACTTGGGTCACCGGAGACATGCACAAGTGTGTTCACAGCGGCTTCAAGCACAATGACTAAAAATTCAGAAGAGCCTGCGTGTCTCCTCTCCTCGGCACAGACAGATAGATGGCGGTGCGGGGACAATTTACACAGCGATGAGATGATCAGAATACCACCACCCATGACAGCACAGGTGGCTCTCGTAGACATGACGCGGGAAGGGATCCAGGTCGGAATAGGGTGCCTGCTGCCTGCTTCCACAGATGGGAAGTTCTAACAGGAAAATCCACAATGACAGAAGTCAGGGCTCCAGGGAGCCACAGGGGAGGGGTGACACTGGGCCGGGCCAGCCGCCTCAAGGTTTGCACTTACAATTTCCAATCTGCCTGTATAGATGTGTCAATGAAACGTTTTTTTTTAAGTTACATTTTAAAAGAGAATCATCACCTATTTTGGGCTTCTGAGTCCAATGGAAGATCAAGAAATCTTTTCAGAATACGTCCACACTGGCGTATTTGTAAACCAACAGAATTGCATAGATGGCCGGGTGTGGTGCTTCACACCGGTAATCCCAGCACTTTGGGACACTGAGGTAGGTGGATCACAAGGTCAGGAGATCAAGACTAGCCTGGCTAACATGGTGAAACTCCATCTCTACTAAAATTCCAAAGAAAAAAACCAATTAGCGGGGTAGACGTCTGTCATCCCAGCTACTGGGGAGGCTGAGGCAGAACTGCTTGAACCCGGGAGGTGGAGGCTGCAGTGAGCAGAGATCGTGCCACTGCAGTCCAGCCTTGGGGACTGAGCGAGACTCCACCTCAAATAAATAATAAACAGATAAATAACTACATAGACATAGGTTCATAACGGGCATCAGAGACGGTCCGACGGAGGGAAGATCATTTCCTGAGACATGACTGCATTCACTGAGCCCAGGTCTGGGGGGCCTTCCTCACATCATTCAGGCATCAGAGGCAGCAATCCAGGGAGAGGTAGCCGCCCCTCATGATTCACAAGTGATCGCCCCAAGACCTCCGTGGATGGCCGGAGCTGCAGAGAGTACCAGAACCAGTGCCATCCATCAAAACCCACTTGTGTTCATGTATTCCATCCACAAACTGAATGCCTCCTCCATCTTAACTAAGCACTTTTCACGCACCACGGCCTAACTCGCCTCGTACAGTCTAAGGTGCAACAGCAGAGCCAGCATGAGGGTCTTTTTTCCTTCATGGATAGAAGATTCGTCTTTATTTCCGGATCTTAGCAACCTCAGCGTATGATTTGTTTTCTTTCCTTATTGAGGATTCTCATATTTTCACTTAAAGGAAGCACTTCAAAGCTGCTTTCTGGCATGTCTGAATCGCCAGTAACATTGCTCCTACACTTTGGGGCCATCATTAAGTCAAATAAGGGTGCCTTCAACACAAGCGCTATGATAAAACGACAGTCAGTCTGATAAGCAAGACAGCTACTAAAAACTAACAGGCAGGTGACGTGGACAGTGTGGAATGCTGGGAAACGGGGTGGGGGGGTCGTGGACTGAACGGGACAAAATGGAACGGTGCAAAATTTTCATCATGCTACGCGGAATGATGTGCAATTTAACACTTATGAATTGCTTATTTCTGGAAATTTCTATTTAATATTTTTGGACGGCCTCTGACCGTGGGTAACTAACTGAAACCACAGAAAGCAATGCTGTGTGCCTACGCCTGAAAAAGTATGCCTGCAATTTTGGTCTGCTGCCACCAGGTGGTGATAGAGATCGAGTTGGCTGGGTCACATCATGCTTGCACGGGCCCTAAGTCACCATGTGCCCACTGCTGCACTATGCCCTTCGTCTACAGTGGCATCTCTGCCCTTCTCACACAGGCTGAAGCTAGAAGGCCCCTCAGCACTTGGGTGACTGGGCACCAGAAGGAAGGTGACGGGTCCAAGGTGACTTGGGCAGTGAGGCACAGGACCCACAGAGACGTAGGCCACTCAACCCCAGTGTGGGCCCTCAGCCCACTCCACTGCCCCAACCGCAGGGTCTGGCTTGGCCTTCAGAAGCAGCACCCTGTCGACACGTCCATAACTCAGAAGAGAAATATCCTTCCCTTCCCAATGATACATAAAATCTTTGTTAAGTCACTTGGCTCCAAAATGAGTCAGAGACAGTTTAAAATGACAAAAAGTTAAAGCCAAACCAAACTGCAGCGGAGGCTCACGCAGGGGCTCAGCACCTGCTCATCCAGCCACCCTGTGTCCCTGAGAGTCCCCACGTCCCTACGCCCCTCCTGCAGCTCCTGCTGCCATCCGTCAGGCTCTGCTCCTAGGGGAGGTTCGAGCTGCCAGGTCTGCCGGGCGGTCTGAATAATTAAAGACCTTTCTTCAACTCTCGGGCTCCCTGCGTGGGAGGTCTTCCTTCCCCAGGCAGCCTCACAGGGCAAGTATGGGGAGAGGCCACCATCACAACTGTGACAGTGGCCAGGATGGCCCCTCTGTGGGCTGCTGGGTGTCCACTGCCCAGGGCCCCGTGTCCTGAGCTGCCTCCTCAGTTTCCCCGGTGACCTCAGCACTCCCACACCCACGCAGGCTTGCCAATCTGACCTGCTCCCAGCCTGTGTCTCTCACCCTGTGCCTGCTGGACACCTGCTCACGGAGCTCGCGCCAGCCGGGGTGGGGAGGGCAGGACAGAGGCTCCAGGTGTGCCTGGGCCTCCGGGGATGGACACGGCATGGCTGCACACACACCCGGGCCTTGGATTGGCTCTCCCCTCCACACGGTCTCACGTCTCTCCTGGAGCCCCACCTCCTGGGCCCTGAATCGCCGTCATCACCCACTTCCCCACACGACCAGCGTCACTGCCACTGTTTGCCCAGCCTGACCTCTGCCGACTCCTCTTGTTTCCCAGAATTTGTGGTCCAGACAGCAGTGGAGAGATTTTTGTAGAAGGCCATCAGAGTGGTCTGCACCTTCCTGGCACCCCCGAGGCTCCCAGCATGCTTGAAGCAGCCATGTCCGCTGGCCTGCAGAGCCCCTGCCTGGGGAACTGCCAACTCCCTGCCCCATACCAGCCTCCAAGCCCGTGCTCCCACCATGTTCCTGTGGGCTCCTTCCGCTGTCCCCGCAGGCACCAGGCATATCCTCACCACCCACGCCGAGCCCAGCCCACCTCCACCTGGAGCTGGATTCCAGGTATTCACAAGGCCAGCGGCTTCTGGATTTGCAGGTATCAGCCACAACACCAGCTCCCCAACATGGGCACCCCAATGAGGCCGCAGTCACCGTCTCCCCTACGGACTTCTCTGCAGGCTCCCAGGCCCCCTGCTTAATTTCCACGGACGTGTGTGTTTGTCATTACTGGCCTTTTCCAGTCCACTATGTCTGCAGAGCCCTGGATGCTCCCTGAGCATTACCCAGAAAGATGTGCAGGGAGGAGGATATGCCCAGGAGGGTGGGGGAACGAGCCCCTGCAGGCTCCTCCAAATCTGCCGCCCACAGCCACACACTGCCCCTGTGTCCCTGCTGCACTGTCCTGGCAGGGTGAGACCAGGCCTGGGCACTCATCAGTGTCCAGCAGGCTCTGAACCCAGGGAGACGCACAGAGTGTCAGACTACCGACAGGAAACACGGCATGAGGTGGCTTTGGAGGAAGCAAATGAACCCTCGGGGCACGGGCTGGCCCCGCACGGTCAGGAGGAAACCGCGTCCAGTTTCACTGCATCAGGGTGCGTTCTGCAGCCGGGGACCAAAGCCTGCGCACCATTCAGCTCGGGCCTTCTTCTGTAAACTCAGCAATGGCACTAGGAGAGAGGGCTGGGGCGAGGTTCCCGCAGGCCAGAGGCACCCGAGGAGGCTCAGGGCCGAGGGTGGGGCAGGGGAACGTCCCTCTCTGCTCCGGTGGCACATCGTGCCAGGTGGCTGCAGTCCATGACCACAGAGCCGGCAGCACGCTGGCCGCCCAAATCGCAGTGTAGACCGTGCAGGGGTTCAGACGATGTAGACACACACTCCACGTGTGCCCTCAGGATTTGCTCAGCAAGCATTTCTTCCCACAAAGGTCACCTGGAGCCTGATCCCATGTTATCCTGGGTGCCACAATCGTGGACTGGAATGAATGAGCCCTGACTGTATCCACCGTGCCTGCTCCCGCACCAGATTTCCCCTGAACAGACACAGCCCCCCATTCTGCGATTCCAGTAGCCGGGCCTGGGTTTCAGAGGCCGTAAGAGCAGCTGTGTGCACGAATCAAGGTGCTCGCAGGGCCAGGAGCTCTGAGCATGTCTGCTCCCTTCACCTCCTGACCCCCAAAACCCACCCAGAAGGAGAGCAGCCTCCTCGCCTCCGCTGATGGAGGAGGAGACCCCAGCCTGGGAGAGCGCCAAGTGCTGGGTCGCTGCACAGCTGGTGGGTGCATGGCCACAGCAGGGCCCGGAGGGGCGACCCCAGCACCCCCTCTGCCCCTCCGGTCATCTGCCTCACGAGGTGCTAAGATGAATTTACCGGGAACCTGCAGCTGTCCTGACAGGGTGAACGTCAGCTCTAATGCCATCGCATTCTGCTGCTCGGGGCTGCCCAAGGGGCCACACCGTGGCCACAGGCTTGGTCCTTTCTCTCTGCACACGACTCCCTGGGTCTGGGCCAGCAGGGGCCTTTCCAGGAGAGAACAGAGACTTTCTACGCAGCACTGATGCCCCCGTGCCCCCACTTTCCAGCTGTGGGCTTGGAGCCAGCTGTGCTCTTTGTGGGACTCAGTTTCCCTGCTTTTAACAGGAAGTGACAGCAGTAATTCCCTGGGTGGGTGTTTGTGTCATGAATGGGGTGATCCATACAACCATTCAGGAAGGAGCCGGGACAGGCCAGCCCTGAACCGATCAACTGCTCACTGTGCTCTGTCACTCACGCAAGACGCAATGTGGCTTTCAGGATGTTGAAAAACATCACCCATATTGAGACTCCACGCAGAAAGGCAGGGAGCTGCAGAACTGAGCGTCCTTCAGCCTCCTTCCAAGAGGCCATGGGCTGTGCACGTCCACGCAGTGACTGCCACGGGCAAGGAATGCTGCAGGCTCCGCACAGGGACCTGCTCCGCCCTCCTCAGAAGAGCCCCGGAATCCCCAGATGGGCCATAACAGGGACACAGTGGTCATGGGACCTTGCTGCCCGCCCCCTCCCCCCACCCTCGGGCATGTTTATGGGGCTGAGTTTCGGAGGTGGAAGGGGACAGGGCAGCTCAAGGTCCTCTGGCATCAGGCAGACCCCGTGAGTGCTTCCCTGAGGTGTCACGAGTGTCCCTGCTAATGGCTGCAATCAGGGCCCGAGGCAGCACCACACGCTGGGCCCTCCGCTCTCGGCTTCCTGGAGAGAATTTCCTCAAAGATATTTCTTCTTGTAGATGCTGATTATTCTCAAACGCTGATTAATGTGTGTAAGATGAGGGAAGCGACATCATTAGCAGAGTGTAGTGGACACTTTAAACACCATCGACGACCTGAAAGGCATCACTCAGACTCAAGAGCAGTGGGGCCCCCATCCTTCCCTCTGCCCCCAGCTCAGGCCTGCAGGTTCGCTGGCTCTGATCGTCATCGGGTGTCCCTGAAAACCTGCTCTAACCAGGCATTCGGAGGTATCAGGTCCACTGACAAACATTCACAGAGCGCCTACACACACAGGCCACAGGCTCTGTGCTGGAGATGCAGGCGTGGATGGCACCATCCCATGATGGTGGGGCTTCAGGCTAGCTGCAAGACAGACACACGCCCCAGGGAAGAGGTGCGCTGCGGGACTGCACCAAAATGCACACAAAGTGAAGGCGCTGGGCTGGGGCCGTGTGGACTCCAGTGCTGAGCCTCGGCCTCGGCTATCTGTCCCGGGGACGCGTGGATTCCAGTGCTGAGCCTCGGCCTCGGCTCTCTGTCCCGGGGACGCGTGGACTCCAGTGCTGAGCCTCGGCATCGGCTCTCTGTCCCGGGGACGCGTGGACTCCAGTGCTGAGCCTCGGCCTCGGCTCTCTGTCCCGGGGATGCGTGGACTCCAGTGCTGAGCCTCGGCCTCGGCTCTCTGTCCCGGGGACGCGTGGACTCCAGTGCTGAGCCTTGGCCTCCGCTCTCTGTCCTGGGGATGCGTGGACTCCAGTGCTGAGCCTCGGCCTCCGCTCTCTGTCCCGGGGATGCGTGGATTCCAGTGCTGAGCCTCGGCCTCGGCTCTGTCCTGGGGATGCGTGGACTCCAGTGCTGAGTCTCGGCTCACACAGTGCTCCCTGAATGCTGGGGTCTCCTCTTCTTCATCCTGAGCTGTGCTCCCTGGATCTGGGAGTTGGAGGGGCTCACAGTGGGGGACACCCAAGGGAGTCCATGTTCTGAGCAGGACACCCTGGGTCCACAGTCTCATCTCTCTACAGAGGCGTCAGGGCCACGCGGCTGCTGTGTGCCTTTCCAACAATTAAAGGCTCCAAGATCTGGAACCATCTACTGGCTAACTTGCTGGAGAAGGACGGGCTTCCTCCCTCCGGTAAAACGGGACTCTGATGAGCAAACTGCCTGGCCTTTCACACAGGGGCCACGGTCCCCTGAGACCACAGCCAAGGTGGGCCGAGCCATCAGCTCCTCCCAGAAAGAAGTCCACAAGAGTGGCCCTGGGCTGGCCAGGGCACTGTGAGCTGAGGCTCCAGCAGCAGCCACACCTGCCCTGCCCATCTGCTGGGCCCGACACGGCTGCATGCTGTGGACTGAAGCAATTCTTATCTGTGTCCTGGGGAACCGGGGGCAGGGTCTCCACACGTCCCACCGTCGTCCTCCCAAACCAGCCAGACTCATAACTGAGGGACGTGGCGCCCGCATCCCAGGGCTCTCCAACCCCATCTGGATCAGGCAGGATGACACTGGGGGATGTGCTGGGGAAGGTAGTGTGGCCAGCAGCCCCCAGGCGCCGCTTTGCCTGCCAAGCATTTGTAACACGTCACCCTCTCCCAGCAGCGGTTCTGTAACTAAAAGGCCGCCGGTGGCAGAAGTCTGCGCCAAGATTGTGTCCCAACAGCCCCGTCACGGTCGAGCTAGTCGGCGGCTGGCAGTAGCCGCCAAACGGAGGGCCACGCCGGCACCCACAGCTTCTGTGTGCAGAGCACGGACCCCAAGCCAGGAGGGACCCGGGGTGGGCAGAACCCACAACCTGGCCGGCGATGTGGCTGCAGACCCAGTTGCCCGTGGCCTCAGGTGGCCTCTGGATATGCGGGATCTCCCTGAGCTGGCAGAAGGGAGCCAACACGTCCACGCTCCGCAGAGGTGAGGGCACATCCTGAGGCAGGCAGGGGCCCAGCTGGCCTCCGTCACGTGCTGGAAGGTACCTGGACCATGAGTCCTTTCCTCAGGTTAGGGGAGCGAGTGGCCAGCAAACAGCCCAGAGCAAAGCCGGGTATTCCACATGGAGGTCGGGCCCCTCGGAAGCCCCCCCCCGGCTTCCTTATCCTTCCTCAGATCAGGGCCTCTGACTTGGCGAGGGCCCCAGACCCCCTCCTAGACGGTGCCGGGCGGTCACTGCTCAGACAGCCCCTTCCTCCCACAGCCTCCCCAGACCTGTCAGTCAGCCCGGCTGGTCCGCACCTCCCCGTGGCTGCTGCAGCCCCGACAATGGGTCTGCACGAGGCCATGACTGCAGCCCGCCAACCCCAAAAGCTTCCAGTGAAACTGCCCCAGTCCAGGACAGAGGCTGGAGGCCACCTCTGTCACCCCACGGTGCAGCTCTGGGGCAGTCCCGCTCACAAACCCCCACCCTCCACTGCCCCACACTGACCTGCCATCTTCACATTGACTTTATTCTGACCACAGAGTCTCCGTGTTGTGTGAAGACTATGGGGAATCGGAGCCCTCTTCTTGCAAACACCACTTGCTGAGGGGATGGACGGGGCAGGCAGGGCCGGCCACAGCCTCGCCAGCTGCCACCCTGGGGCTCACCCCTGGCCAGGCTGAGTCAGCCATGAACACCACATCTTAGGGGACCTTGGTGCACTCTCAGCCTCTTGTGTACAATAAAGCAAGTGATTCACGTCTCTCCTGGTGGAAAAACCCCTCGCCCTAATCCCAGCCGCAACGGCTTCAGCTGGCCCTGAAGGCCCCACCAGCACCTGACGGTGGAGACGATGCTGTGCTCTGCCTGGCCTCTCGCAGCTGAAAGGCTTTTCACTTCGCACTCCTGTGATTAAACTCCACGTTTCTAGGACACCATGAGCTCCATGCATGATGACGGCCAACAACGGGGGAAAGCAATGGAGGAAGTGGCTTCCCTGCGCCCCCGGTTCCTGCAGCCACTGCCCGGACCCACGGCCCCCACGGCTCCTGTGGCCACTGCCCAGACTTATGGCCCCCTGGGCTCCTGCAGCCACTACCCGGACCCACGGCCCCCCCGGCTCCTGCGGCCACTGCCCAGACCCATGGCCCCCCGAGCGCCGGCGGCCCCTGCCCGGACCCACGGCCCCCCCCGGCGCCGGCGGCCACGGCCGGGACCCACCGCCCCCCCCCGCGCCGGGGGCCCCGGCCCCGCCGGGCTCGACGGACCCCGCGGCGCCGGCGGCCCCTGCCCGGA
>CAUYQU010074546.1:0-30653 GCA_963574635.1 Cheracebus regulus
AGTTCTTTGTAGATTCTGGATATTAGCCCTTTGTCAGAACATATTTTGTTGTATTTTGTGCTTTCTGCAGTCTGGTCAATTCATAAGAAACAATATTGGTGCATAATGACAAGGGAAAATGGCCGTGTCACCTGAAGTGAGGCAGAATACGATTGTTCATACAAAGAGTGTGATGACGGGCAGATAAAAGTGTGTATGCATAGCCAAAAGTCTTGAAGTTTTAAAAAATGGTAACAGTAAATATCCTTGGAAGAGGAAGAAAAAGTGGTTTTAAAGAATTCCCTGGACCCCTTAAAAAAACCTGGAGGCCATATGATATGGTGGTTAAAAAACTTAGACTAGGATTGGACGTAGTGGCTCACACCTGTAATCCCAGCACTTTGGGAGGCCGAGGCACGTGGATCACAAGGTCAGGAGATTGAGACCATCCTGGCCAACATGGTGAAACCCCGTCTCTACTAAGAATATAAAAAATCAGCCAGGCATGGTGGCCTGTAGTCTCAGCTACTTGGAGGGCTGAGACAGGGGAATCGCTTGAACCCAGGAGGCAGCGGTTGCAGTGAGCTGAGCTAACGCCACTGCACTCCAGCCTGGCAACAGAGCCAGACTCCGTCTCAAAAAAAAAAAAAAAAAAAAAAATCTTAGACTGGTAATCAATCTTGGCTTCAAGCTCTATCACCACACTTACTAAGTGACCTTGAAAAAGTTACTTAGCTGGATCTCAGCTTCCTCTTTGGTGAAAAAGAAGCCAATAGAGATGTTACACTAAGGAAGCTAAGGACATATGAAGTACTTGGCACAAAACCTGGCATGATAAATACGACTTCCTAGCTCCTCTTGCTACTTCATTACAACCACACAGTCTCACTGGTTCTTTCCTTAGGTATCATGAGTCCAGTGGTGTTCACTGAGCTGAGCCCTGGGGAACATACCTTCAAGGAATTCAGATTTGTGGCTAATTAGACGGCTAGACTAGCCAAAGAATAATGAGCCATAAAGCATGTGTTTCTTGCTTTCTAAGGGACTGGAGGATATGGATATGCGAGGGAGAACTGTATAATCTAAAGAAGAAGAGAATAAGTGGGACAATTTCTTTTTAAAGGAAGAAATAGTCTAGTGTGAAATAAAATTTGCCTTATGGGGTCATCTGAGTTTGAAAGATTAGCTCGAAGGGCTATTAGCTTTAATAAAGCTAATTACCACAGAGGTCCTTGAACTGGACCTAAGGCGGTAGATAAGGTCTTCAGCAAGAGGAGTATCTTAATCGTCACCGCGGGAGATGGGGGAGCGGTGGAGGGGCAGTGATGGCTGGGCTGAGGCTGTGTGGCAGCGAGCTCAACTGGGGAAGCGACTGTGGAGACCACAAGGAGGCATAGTCATGGCGGGCTTGATTTAGAGGAGAAAGCCAAGTAAAATTTTAAAAACAAGACTTCGCTTTCAAGTCTATATGAAAGGAAGAATGGGAATCCTTGTTGAGATCTGAAGAGGAAAAATATGCCTTTTTTGCTGCACGTTTTCTGAACCAATTAAAAACATAGACCCTGGAGTCTGAGGTCAAAGTAACTTATAACTAATAAGTAGTATAAAGTTCAATTGGTTTGGTTAAATGGTTTGGATTTGAGACCAAAATGGAGTTCTCCTTCCTCTTCTCTAGCCCCCAAATCACTTACCCACAGAATAGCTATGCGCTCTCAGCTCCAAGTCCCAGAGCAGGAGGATCTTCCTAAAATTTACCTGCTGGAGAACAGAAGCAGAGGGAGCAAGCACCACTTACAAATAGAGAGCAGAGAATTAACTCCAGCGAGTTCAGTGTCCCATGTTTCATCTTTCCAGTCTTACTGGGATAGAGGCCTGGAAGAGTTCTATCCCAACACAATTCCTCTGTGTCTTTTTTGACCATAAAACAAACCTCCAAACCTTAGAGGCTTAGCAGAACAATTTCGGATTCTCTTTCGTAGTTCTGTTGGTTGACTAGACTCAGTTGTGGGGGCTTTCCCTTAGGCCCTCTCACATGGCCACAGTCAAGATGTGAGTTGGGGCTGGGGTCGTCTGTAGACTGGGCTGGAAGTCCAAGGTATCTTCCTCACATGTTAATGTTGGCTGTCAACTGGGAGTTTAGCTGAGGCAGCAATACATGGCCTCTCCATGTGGTTTTGACTTCCCAGAGCATGGCAGCTGGATTCTGAGAGGGAATATCCTAACAGCACGTGGTTCGAGAATCCCAGATAGGCATAGTGGCATGTAGCTGTAGTCCCAGCTACTCAGAGGCTGAGGTAGGAAGATTGCCTAAGCCCAGGAGTTCTAGGCCCACCTGAATAACATAGTGATATCCCATCTTGAAAGAAAGAGAGAGAGAGAAAGAGAAGAAAAGAAAAAAAGAAAAAAAAAGGGAGAAAGAAAAGAAAATAGTCCCAGGCAGAATCAGCAAGCCTTCTTAAAACCTAGCCTAAGAAGTCCCAGAACATCATCAATGCCACATTCTGTTGGTCAAGGAAATCACTAAGGCCAGTCCATGTTTGAGGACAGGGGAATTGGATCCACCTCTTGATGTCAGGAATAACATGTTTGTACAGGGAGGGAAGGAATTGATGGCAGTCATCCTGGAGACAGACACTCTATCACAGCCTTCCTGTAGAAGTACCCTCCCTGCTGTGAAATCTTGAGAGTGAAAGTAATAATCATCTATCTTTCCAGGACTAAGTAATATAAGTTGATGAATTAGCTGTTCAGCTAATTAAGAAAGGAAATCTAGTTTGCAGTGTAAAGGCAGATTTACAAAGAAGCTAATTAAACTTAATATTTGTAGGGGGTCCTTCGCTCAGATCAGCCCCTGTGAGTTGTGGTTGTTGCTGGAAAATGTAGACAGACTGTTCCAGATGAGGAGGAGAAGCCAGGTTGCCATCAGGAAACATTTGTGTAAACATTTCTCAAAGGAAAGGGACCTCAGCTTCCAGGGTTCCAGAATTTGTTGTGATTTTTTTTCCTCATTCTTAATAAACATTCACATTAGTATCTAAATTTGTATTCATAATTACTTTTGTATTCTTAAAGAGCATCCCCAAAATTTCATAAACTTCAGAGCTCACAAAACATGCATCCCCCTGCAAAAAGGGAGCATGAGGAGTTCTAAGGATACTTTGAAGGCGGAAGTGTTGATATTCGACAGCTTTCTTTCCACTCTCCAGTCCTGCATATCTGTAGTATCTCATACTTCTGTGTTCTCAATTAGCATGATGCACCCTTAGGGAATTTGCCCCCTCCCACCACCACTTTGAATATTTTGGGGGACAAAAATCACAAGAGTATACAGGCTGGATGCTGTGGCTCATGACTGTAATCACAGAGCTTTGGGAGGCTGAGGCATGTGGATCATTTGAGGCCAGGAGTTCAAGACAGCCTGGCCAATGTGGTGAAACCCTGCCTCTACTAAAAATACAAAAATTAGGAAGGCATGGTGGTGCATGCCTGTAATCCCAGCTACTTGGGAGGCTAAGGCACAAGAATCGCTTGAACCAGGAGGCAGAGGCTATAGTGAGCTAAGATCATGCCACTGCACTCCAGCCTGGGTAACAGAGTAAGAATCTGTCACAAAAAAAAAAAAAAAAAAAAAAAAAGTATGCAGAAGCTAATTCTTTGATTCTGGTATATTCTCACCTTACATGGGAGAGATTTCATGATGTGGCCTGTCCATCTCCATCTCTAACCTTCAGGTCTGGCTATAAAAATCAGTGGTATGCATATGTGTTTTATTTACGTGGGTTGTTCCCATTTGGCCAATGACTTGAGATTTGCCAACCAGCTATTTGGATAAAACTTGACATTTGCTCTGACACACACAAAAAAACTAACTTAGCAACTGACAAAATTCATGGTCATACAACAGAAGCCAACCTATATATAAGTCAAAGATTTCTTCTCATTGGAGATTGTTGCCCTCTGATCCCCTCCTGAAAAATAATAATTTCATTTGGATGTTTCAATTAAATATGCAGTATCCTTTTTATATTTATTGCATTAATGCATATAAAAATGTTTAGAAGTTTATTTTTTTATTATACTTTAAGTTCTGGGGTACATGTGCAGAACGTGCAGGTTTGTTACATAGATATACATGTGCCATGGTGGTTTGCTGCATTCATCACCCTGTCATCGACATTGGGTATTTCTCCTAATGCTATTCCCCCCCAGCCCCCCAACATCCAACAGGCCATGGTGTGCGATGTTCTCCTCCCTGTGTCCCTGTGTTCTCATTGTTCAACACCCAATTATGAGTGAGAACATGCACTGTTTGGTTTTCTGTTCTTGTGTCAGTTTGCTGAGAAGGATGGTTTCCAGCTTCATCCATGTCCCTGCAAAGGCCATGAACTCATCCTTTTTTTAAGGCTGCATAGTATTCCAGGGTGTATATGTGTCACATTTTCTTTATCTAGTCTATCATTGTTGGGCATTTGGGTTGGTTCCAAGTCTTTGCTATTGTGAACAGTGCCACAGTAAACATACGTTTGCATGTGTCTTTATAATAGAACAATTTATAATCCTTTGGGTATATACCCAGTAGTGGGATTGCTGGGTCAAATGCTATTTCCAGTTCTAGATCCTTGAGGAATTGCCACCCTGTCTTCCACAATGGTTGAACTAATTACACTCCCACCAACAGTGTAAAAGTGTTCCTATTTCTCCACATCCTCTCCAGCATCTGTTGTCTCCTGATTTTTTAATGATCGTCATTCTAACTGGCATGAGGTGGTATCTCAATGTGTTTTTGATTTGCATTTCTCTAATGACCAGTGATGATGAGCCTTCTCTCATATGTGTGCTGGCTGCATAAATGTCTTCTTTTGAGAAGTGGCTGTTCATATCCTTTGCCCAGTTCCTGATGGGGTTTGTTTTTTCTTTTAAATTTGTTTAAGTTTCTTGTAGATTCTGGATTTTAGCCCTTTGTCAGATGGGTAGATTGCAAAAAAATTTTTCCCATTATGTTGGTTGGCAATTTAAGGATAGTTTCTTTTACTCTGCAGAAGCTCTTTAGTTTAATTAGATCCCATTTGTCTATTTTGGCTTTTGTTGCCATTGCCTTTGGTGTTTTAGTCATGAAGTCCTTGCCCATGCCTATGTCCTGAATGGTACTGCCTAGGTTTTTTTCTAGGATTTTATGATGTTATGTCTTACATTTAAATCTTTAATCCATCTTGAGTTAATTTTTGTATAAGGTGTAAGGAAGGGATCCAGTTTCAACTTTCTGCATACGGCTAGCCAGTTTTCCCAACACCATTTATTAAATAGGGAATCCTTTCCCTATTGCTTGTTTTTGTCATATTTGTCAAAGATCAGATGGTTGTAGATGCATGACATTATTTATGAGGCCTCTGTTCTGTTTTGTTGGTCTATATGTCTGTTTTGGTACCAGTACCATGCTGATTTGATTACTGTAGCCTTGTAGTATAGTTTGAAGTCAGGTAGCATGCTGTCTCCTGCTTTGTTTTTTGCTTAGGATTGTCTTTGCTATGTGACTCTTTAAATTCCATATGAAATTTAAGGTGGTTTTTTTTCCAATTCTGTGAAGAAAGTCATTGGTAGCTTGATGGGGATAGCATTGAATCTATAAATTACTTAGGGCAGTATGGCCATTTTCACAATATTGATTCTTCCTAACCATGAGCATGGAATGTTTTTTCATTTATTTGTGTCCTCTCTTATCTCCTTGAGCAGTGGTTTGTAGTTCTCCTTGAAGAGTTCCTTTGCATCCCTTGTTAGTTGTATTCCTAGGTATGTAATTATCTTTGTAACAGTTGTGAATGGGAGTTCAGTCATGATTTGGCTCTCTGTTTGTCTGTTATTGGCATATAGGAATGCTTGTGATTTTTGCACATTTATTTTGTATCCTGAGACTTTGCTGAAGTTGCTTATCAGCTTAAGGAGATTTGAGATTAAGATGATGGGGTCTTCTAAATGTATAATCATGTCATCTGCAAATAGAGACAATTTGACTTCCTCTTTTCCTAATTGTATAGCCTTTATTTCTTTTTCTTGCCTGATTGCCCTGGCCAGAACTTCCAATACTATGTTCAATAGGAGTGGTGAGAGAGGGCATCCTTGTCTTGTGGCAGATTTCAAAGGGAATCCTTCCAGTTTTTGCCCATTCAGTATGATATTGGCTGTGGGTTTGTCATAAATAGCTCTTATAATTTTGAGGTGCATTTCATAACTACCTAGTTGAGAGTTTTTAGCATAAAAATGCAAATCCTGGATATGGTGACTCATGCCTGTAATTCTAGTACTTTGGGAGACTAAGGCAGGAGGATAGCTTGAGCTCAGTAGTTTGAGGTGAGCCTAGGCAACATAGTGAGACCCTGTCTATAAAAACAATACAAACATTATCCAGGCATGATAGTGTGAACCTGTAGTCCCAGCTACCCAGCTTCATGGGAGGCTGAGGTGAGAGGATTGATCGCTAGAGCTCAGGAGGTCAAGGCTGTTGTAAGACATTGTGCCAGTGCACTACAGCCTGGGCAACAGAGCAAGACCTTGTCATTGAAAGAGAAAAAATACAAATCCCTGGAATCCACTTCCTGAAAATTTGAATCACTAGATCTAGGATAAGTTCAAAATATTTTTACATTGTGGGATAATTCTGAAGCAAGTGATCCAAAGACCATTGTTTGAGAAACAGTCATAATGTCACAAGATCCTTAGGGTGTTGCTTCACTAGCCAGAATCCTCTGTGGCTGGTGGCATCTTTGCCCGAGTTTTGCTCGGGCCTGCTGGGCTTGTTCTGCCCACTCAGCCTGGCACGCTGCACTCTGCTTTTGCTGCCGGCCCAGATCCCATGCCTGCAAGAACAAGCCAAGCACAGAGCAGCGAGGGATGTGTGAGCGAGCAAGCAAGTACAGGCTCCAGCCACTACACAAAACCAGGCATACCAGCTGTGGTCGGGCAGGCAACTTCCGGTGCCAGCACAGGCACTGGCTCCCTGCCGCACCTGAACCAGGCATACCACAAATGGCTTCCACTGTGGGCACCAGGGAACACACCGGTGCCTGAAAGGTTGGAGGTGCCAGGAACTCTAGAGCCCCAAAGAGGGTGTCACAGCCCTGGCTCGGGAGCTCCTAAGTCTGGGTTCCCTGGAGGGCCACAGCTCTTCCCACTGCCTTTCTTCCCTCCTCCTCGTCACCTGCAGTGTGGCAAGTGGGAAGCATGTTTCAGCCCTGTTTGTGTTACAACTCTTTCAGTCCCACCATTCAGCAGGTCCTGAATTCTTGTCCCGCATCCAGGAAGAATGAGGTACATGAGCAAGTGGAGGGTAAGCAAGGTGCTTTATTGAATGACAGTACAGCTCTCAGGAGACCTGAAATGGGTAGCTCCTTTCTGCAAGCAGTTCATCCAGATGAGTGCAGCCTCAGTGGAGAGGAGACCGGAGTGGGTAGCTCCTATCTGCAGGCAGGTTTTCCCATTGTCTCTGTGAGTCTGGCTGAGTCTGGGGTTTTTACAGGCTTCAGAAGGGAGGAAGTGCATGCTGATTGGTTCATGGGTGGCCATGAGTGGGCTGGAAAAAGCACCATAAGTTCTTACTCCAGCTGGAACTGACAGCCTGGCGCCCATGCTTCAGGCCTTCCCTGGCTTGAGGTGCTGCTTCACCAGGCTCCTGTGCCTTTCTTCCCAGAAACCTGTCTGCCTCCTGCTGCCATCAACATATCGTCCATGGCACTCTGGCTGTCTGCATCAAGAGGCGCCCACGGGCCTACCCTGAGCCACCCTCAGCCCTTCCCCTCGGCCTCCCTCCCGTGCTCAGTGTGACCAAAGTGCAGAGGGGGCTGAGGCGGCGGGGGGCTGGCATGTCAGTGCTGCCCCGAGTGCACACGCACCCAGCCAGGTCACAGCAGAGCCCAGGCTCAGCCACAACTGTGATCCACACTGGAGCAGACACTGTGAGCCGAGAGAGGCCAAGCAGCAGGAGCAGGCACTTCTGAGCCTGCAGGGGCAGGGGGAGTTCCCAGGCTTCCAAGAGCATAGAGATGCCTTGGTCCTCAGCTGTAGCTGGCCTGCTGCACCTGCATCCGGGAGAACAGGGCTCCTGCCCCATGAACTCGGAAGCAGGCAGGGCTCCCACCTGTTCCCACTCCCACCAGCTCCATGGAGCACACAGCCCTGGCTGTGCCTCCCCTACTACAGCCAGCATCTTTGCAGCCGCTGCTCCAGACAGGCTGCCACTGCCACCAATAAGCTGTTCTTCACTGTGCTGCAGGAACTTGTTTTAAAATCCTAAAATGGGTTTGTGATGCATCCATATTATAGTCCCGGATTGTGTGATTCACTCCCACAATGCATGTGGCTCATGCCAGGCTGGTAGGTTAAGGATATGATATACATCATTCTGTACTTGAGCAGCTACGTCCTGGGCTGCTTGCTACCAGAACAACTGCAATCAGTGGGACTGACTTTGTTATACAGCAAGTATCCCACCATTTACCCGTGGCGATTGTATCTCCCTTTCTGTGGCAGCATGCATAATAGCTTGCTCACTTGCTCTTGAGATCACTGAAAACCTACTGTGGTGAAGAGTCCTGGGAAGTAGTGACACTGATTGAGTCCCAATGACCAGAAGTAGCAGTCATTTTATTATTTATGTCAGGTGACCATCTTAACCCCTCAACCAGGAATATTTGAGAATCAAAGGGGACACTATTAATAATTATGCTGGGGTCCGCGCACAGTGGCTCACACCTGTAATCCCACCACTTTGAGAGGCCGAAGTGGGCAGATCACGAGGTCAAGAGATCGAGACCATCCTGGCCAACATGGTGAAACCCCGTCTGTACTAAAAATACAAAAATTAGCTGGGCGTGGTGGCATGCACCTGTAGTCCCAGCTACTTGGGAGGCTGAGGCAGGAGAATCTCTTGAATCCGAAAGGTGGAGGTTGCAGTGAGCAGAGATTGCGCCACTGCACTCCAGCCTGGTGACCAGGCAAGCCTTTGTCTCAAAAAAAAAAAAATTATGCTGGGAAAACAGGTGTAAACCAAAACTATAGCAGCAAATGGGGATGTATGGTCACTGCCTCACCTGCCTCCTGGGTGGACTTGAGGCACCTCAGTTCATCTGTTCTGCACCTTCATGTTTGCATTCACAGACTGGGATTTCTTCTGATGGTGATCTTTGCAAGTGGGGATTTTTGTGAAGATGGACTTATTCCTCAAATGATTATTGAGCTATATTGAAGCCCATTCATTCACTAATTAATTCAATGGACCTTTGGATTTAGTGGTGAAGGAACCATTGGAAACCCAGGAATTGTAATGTGCCAGCCCTTGTGTGGAGAAAATGGAAATTTTATGTAATAGCCGCCAGGTATTGGTCATACCTTCAGGCTGTCTGCACAATACCTCATATTTTAGCTGGTTTAGAAGGAAACTTTTTGAGCTATTAGATTGTATCTACCCTCCAAAGTCAAATGTTTGGTCTGTAGACTCCAAAAGAAAAAAAAAAAACTCTCAAGACTATCTATGGCATATTTCAAGTATAAAATTATACCTACAGCCAAAATGGCTAGCTCCTTTTGCGTAGTATGAGCCACCAAAATATTTGTATCACTTCAGTGTCACTTGATTCACTTGCAGCCAGAGGTTCTGAAGTCACGTGGTCAGTCACATCAAGGCCTAACTGATCCTGTGATGAGAGTCAGAGGATGTTGGTGCCATAAGCAGCCCCAGTGCCCACCTAGGCCTAACCTCTGATTTCACAAAAAGAGGCAGGGAAGATTTGAGAAGTCCAGCCTCACCCTCCCGACTCCCCAGGGGACATCCAGTACTGTAGCCAAACCAAGCGAGGTAAAGCTGCCCAAACACCCCAGCCCTTTCTCACATCCCCAGGCTTTGGCCCCCACAGCTTCCTCTTCGTGCAAGGCAAACGATGTCTACCTCGTCCATCCAAGGAATCGGTGCCTCCCTTAACTTTGGTGTCCCCAGCAGATGATCTATAAGCTTTGAAACTGAATGAATAAAATGATTTTGTCTAATAAGCAGTGGTGGGTTTCGAACCCAGATCTTCTGCCACCAGATTCAGTGTTTCGTGACATCAAGTAAGGCAGGTAGAATACTATAGAGAATTTGGGTGTAGTCTTGGTGGCCTGCTGGTATGCCAATCTTGAAATGATCTATTTGGTTTATAGGACTGCAGGAAGTGTGTTGGCATTTTTCTTCTGGTTATAAGTGTCACATTCAGAGGTCTATAGGTGGAGTGTTGAGTTGGATACATGAAGTAGAGAGGACGAGATTTCATTTATTTATTTCCCACCAATTATTGGCAGCCTTTACCTTGGGAACCACCTTTGGCTGTTTCTCCCAGGAAACACTATTGAGAGCTCCAATTGCTGGGCACCATGGCTCACGCCTGTAATCCCAGTACTTTGGGAGGCTGAGGCAGGTGGATCACGAGGTCAGGAGATCGAGACCATCCTGGCCAACATGGTGAAACCCCGTCTCTACTAAAATAAAAAAAACTAGCCAGGCATGGTGCAGTTAGCTGAGATTGTGCCACTGCACTCCAGCCTGGTGACAGAGTAAGACTCCATCTTAAAAAAAAAGAAAAAGAAAAAGAAAAAAAACTCCAACCATGGCTATTTTAAATGAGACTTTGCGAATTGAATCCCAGTTCCCCTGAGACCATCTAATCCTTTCCAACTAGCTGATACTGAGGTGGTGTTGCCCTGAGATCAGTGCCATGAAAGAATTTGAATTGGCAGTTCCCTTCCACATTATTTGATCTTAATTACAGCTTTGTGAGAGAAGTAGAGCAGTTGGTATAATATTTCCTTTTTCTTGTGTTTTTCAGTTATTAAAGAAATTATTTCAGAGATAGGAAAATTAAGTGCTAGGCCAGGCGCAGTGGTGCATATGTGTAATTCCAGCACTTTGGGAGGCCAAGGCAGGTAGATCTTTTAAGCTCAGGAGTTTGAGACCAGCCTGATAAACATGATGAAACTCGTCTCTACAAAAAGTAAAGAAGTACAGGTGGTATGCACCTAGAGTCCCAGCTACTTGGGAGGCTGAGATGGGAAGGTTGCTTGAGCGTGCGAAGTGGAGGACGCAGTGGGCTGTGATTGGTGCATAGCACTCCAGCCTGGGTGACACAGCAAGACCCTGTCTCCAGAAAAATAAAAGCAAGAAAAAGGTGGCTCTTCTCAAGTTGCAAAGCTTGTTAGAAGCAGAGACCTGAAGCACGGCTTCTGATAACAAGGGCAAGCCTCTTTCTCTTCCACAAAGCCAGGCCTGAGCTGCAGTTCATTGTCCTACATTGAGTACTTAAAAGGGAAAAACAGGTTTGGAGAATCTGCTGACCTGATCAAGACATAAAAGCTATAAGGGCATCCTAGAGAAGCGGCAGAGATTTGGCAAATGGAAGAACTGATGGATTCTTTTTAAAAGAAGAAGCCACCGTCAGCTTATAGTGGTATGAGCCCTTCTAACATGCCACCGAAACATCATCAGTAATCAGGCAAAGATGCGAGCGCATATTACACAAATGCTGAAGCAGCAGCCTGCAGCCGAGCAGTAAGTGGAGGTGCTGTATTAAAGAGTTGCTTGTCACAGGCTCCTGTGTAAAATAAGTGCCCACTGATGACATTAAGGACAGCTCTAAGTGTTCTGAAGCTGAGGGCTCTGTGAGAGCAGTCAGCACTTGGCTCATTCAGAGCACATTAGTCAAGGTTCCTGTTTGTCCCCAGACTTATTCCTGCTCCCCTACACTGAATGTGTGTTGGCAGCTCCACTGAAAATGAAGAAAAGGAAAGTGTTTGCCACTTCTGTTATATATCAGCACATTACATTTTCTTGACTGTTTGGAAGTGTCACAGTTAACAAGCTAAATCTGTTGGATCACCATGAAATTAGGAGGGTCTTCTGAAAGGATCTTATTTGTGTAATTTGTTTCTTTGTCTCTTCTTCCACTCTTTATTCTTTGTCAGCAAGTATGTCCTGGAGACCTACTGTGGTTTACACTATAGAAGATATTGCTAGACCCACAAGGAACTACAAATTGGGATTTCTGGGTCTTCAGAAGTTGAATTTTGGTGGGACAGTAAGAAGACTAACTCCCTGGGTGTTCATTGTAAGCTGGGCAGGAGTACTACCCAATAAGGAAATGCTTTCTTTGGTTATGTATTGAGTTCTAGGCACAGTGCTCTGTTCAGGGCACAGAAACAGATAGGGTAAGTCAGGCCTTCCCCCTAAAGGAGTTTATCATCTGTTACAGTTTTTCAAGGTGAGATTCCCCCACCATTTGGATCAGAATTACCTGGAGTCATTGTTGAAGTATGCAGCTCAGATCTGTACAATCAGACTTTAAAAGGTCGGATCTTTGAACCTTAATTTGGTTAAGTAGCACTCCAAGTGATTCTAAACACATTTAGGTTTGAGAATAACGAATCTTGCAGAAGAGACAGAAAAGTGGGCCCAGAAAGACTGATAACAAAGCTGCCAGCGGTGTTTCAGGACCAGCGTGCTGTCAGCGGTCTCTCTCCTTTGTTGTGATCAGATCATAAGGAAAGCTTCAGAAGCCTCACGAGGGGATGGAACACATTCACTTTTTGTTCTTCACCTGGTTGCTCTGGCAAAAGCAATAATATTCTGCCATGTTCTAGGTTCAGATTTTTCTGAAATGGAATCAGCCTTGTCAGTCTTCCAGGGTAGATCAGATGATATGTATCACCCTCTGTACCTAGGTGATAAGGCACAGAGCTTCATCTCTGGGGCAGTCAGTTTCAACCATTATTCATTCAGTGAACCGGGTGTTAGGTTGGGCATTGAAGATGCAAAGAAGAATAAAACAGTCCCCAGCTTCATGGTGCTTATAGTCTAGTGTCAGGACAGGGCCATAAATGGATGATTACAGTTTCCTTTTTTTTTTTTTTTTGAGGTGGAGTTTTGCTCTTGCTGCCCAGCCTGGAGTGCAATGGTGCCATCTCAGGTCACTCTCCTCCCAGGTTAGAGCAATTCTGCTGCCTCAGCGTCCCGAGTAGCTGGGATCTCAGGCACCCACCACTACGCCCAGCTAATTGTTTTTTTTTAGTAGAGACGGGGTTTTGCCATATTGGCCAGGCTGGTCTTGAACTCCTGACCTCAGGTGATCCGCCTGCCTCGGCCTCCCAAAGTGCTGAGATTACAGGCATGAGCCACCGCGCCTGGCCTGATGATTACAGTTTCATACAAAACTGATAGACAAAGGTTTACTCACAGTGCACCATATCGGCAAATGTTATATTAGCGGATGTGAAAGGATTGTGCCTGCAGAGGACGAGGGAAAAGAAAGATGCCTTCTCTTTGATCCTCTTCAGGATTGCTTTGGCAAGAGAGAGTGGCACCCACCTTTCCCAGCCCTGCCTCTTCACCACCAGTCTAACACTGAGTGACAGGAACCCAAAGGAGGGATGGGGAGATGCACGAAGGGACTCATGGGAAATTGACTTGCTCAGATGGTGCCTTCCCAGAGAGGCCCACCATGACCACATCCTCTAAAATCACTCTCGTTGTTGTTCTCCTTACCAAGCTGGATTTTTCTTCAGAACAGCTGTCATCTTTTGACAATGTAATTTATTTTTGTGTCTATCTCATCTATTAGTTTAGAAGTTGTGAGAGGCTTTACCAGTTTTGTTCACTGTCTCCCCAGTGCTTGGAAAACTAGTTAGTACACAGCAAGTATACAATAAAAGCATACTGAAGGCAGCAGAAAGGCAGGTCCACACAGGTCCCATTTCTCAGCTGCTCAGATTATATTGCTCTGAGAAACTGCAAGAATCTCAAGGATTCGTCTGCCTTTTCACTCCCTTTCTTGGCAGATGGGAACCCGGGAAGGAGCCATTAGAAGGCCTGACCATGTTCCCAGTCCCACTTTAAACAAAGGTGTTTCTGTTGCACACCTGTCCCTCCAGAGCCGCAAAGAATCTTCTAGATGTCTGAGTTCTGGGGAGCTTCAGAGCCCTTCAGTTTGATGTGAGGCTTCCAGGAATGTTAAGAAGCTATTTAAGGAATTGAACAGGGGAACTTTGAGGATGTGAGTTTGGTCCAATTGAGTAAGGCCAACTACAGCTTCAGGGAGGGAAGGTCAGGACTCCGGAGCCTAGTAGAATTCTTTGAAGCTTTTGCTGCTGGGGAGGATGAGCACACAGTGGGATGACTTGCACGGCAGTCCAATTCTTCTGAAAACATTTTTGCAAAATGTTCTGCATCACAGGTTAATGTATAAGACATGAGTTGTAAGTGGAAAGTTAGCAAAGTTTTTTGGAAATTGGCCAAAGGGCAGGAAACAGAGGGTAGTTGTCAAAACCTCAAAAGATGTTAATTGGGGAGTGCTTCACGGACTAGGATTGTGATCAGCTTTATATATTATTTTCATAAAAATTACATAAAGAATGGTCTTGAAAAGGATTTTCATATTGGCTAATTAAACTGCATTAGGGAGCCAAGCATAGAAATGTGAACAGTAGAATTAGGGAGAGATTACATTCATTGATGGAATTGAAGAGAAGCATTTTATAACGTGTGTATGTATCAACCCGCACCCATCTGTTGGCCAGATTTCCGTTTGAGTGTGGACAAAACAACTTCAGCTTGAATAACTCAACCTGTCACTTTTCTTGGGTGAGCAGGAAGCACTTTGAAGAGGGCTTGGCACCCTATTCATAGGGCAGATTCTGAAATTAAATGTATGTTATCTGCAGACCTGAAACCTCTCTTTTAGAAGAAGCTGCAAGGCAAGTGGAATCTCCCGTTTAGCTACAAGCATAAGATTGGGCAACCAGACATCCACATTTCACCACCTCTTATTACTTAATATTGTCTATCATATAGAGTTCAAATTATCACAAAAATTTATTGTAGATATAGCCTAGTAAGAAGCCAGGAATCAATCCCCCCCCCGCCCCACACACACACACACACACACTTTAATTTTAAAGACTGGGTCTCACTCTGTCACCCAGGCTGCAGTACAGTGGCATAATCATGGCTGACTGCAGCCTCAAACTCCTGGGCTCAAGCAATTCTCCTGCCTCAGCCTCCCAAGTAGCTGGGACCACATGCAGGCACCATCACGCCCAGGGTCTTATTATGTTTTTTTTCCAGTTTTGTAGAGACAGTGTCTCACTATGTTGCCCAGGCTGGTCACGATCTCCTGGCCTCAAATGATCCTGCTGCCTTGCCCTCCTATTAGCAGTCTCTCAAGCAAAGTTATTGTATACTGAAAGTAACATCACAGTGAGCCAGTACTTGAAGCTAGGAGCCCAGGGGTGACACTGACAGTTCTGTCAGTAGCCTACTGTAATGAACAGTCTCCACAGACATCATAAAGTCCACTGAGCCTTTGATTCCCTTGTTTACAAATCTGGCCCAGTAGGCATCCTCTATGGCCTTTCTACTCAAGGTTCGGTCTGTGAACCTCCAGCACGGGTGTCCCCTGGAAGGAAGTTGTACCACAATTCTCAAGCCCACCCAGAACTGAATTGTAATCTGGACTTTAGCAGGATGCCTAGCTGATTTCTGTGCACATTAGTATTTGAGAAGCTCTGCTCAAACATACCCACGAACCGTAGAAAATAAAGCATAGGATGGTTGCTTGTTTCTGATAGAATGAAAATTGGACCACATTTGTTAGTGGCCTGAGGACAGAATTCTGACATTTGGGACTTTCTGGTCTGGTGGAAACTGAAGTTTTCCTGTTTAATTTGGCCTAAAAGGCTCAGTGCCTTCTCTGGAATGTAAGTTTAGCCTTAAGTGAACGTGCCTTTTGAAAAGAAGATGTTAAATGCCAGTGCAGTATACCCCTGAGTGTTCCTCCCTTGAGAGTGGCTCAAGTGCTGGGCCATTAGCTAACTGTTACCTTCTTGTTTGCAGGCCACAGAGGCCTGGCGCCTGGTGGCTCCTTTTCATTTGCGCTCATTCACCCAGGGCTCTGTGTGTAGGCATTTTGTTGTGTTTTGCTGCTGGGAATGGGTTGTCAGCCCACAGGACTGCCCCATGGCAGCGCATCCCTAGCCTGAGCAAACCTTTCTAAAACAAAGGCTGCTCAGCTTTCAGAGAGCTAAACATACTTAGTCTCTAGGCTGAGGTGGTATGATTGTCTCTGACCTATTGCTTTCACTCAGGCTTGCTTTTAGTAAATAGAGCAATGGGCTTGTCATGGTGGCTTACACCTGTAATCCCAGCACTTTGGGAGGCCCACGTGGGTGGATCACTTGAGGCCAGGGGTTCCAGACCAGCCTGGCCAACATGGCGAAACCCCATCTCTACTAAAAATACAAAAATTAGCTGGGCATAGTGGCATGTGCCTGTAATCCCAGCTACTTTGGAGGTTGAGGCGAGAGAATTGCTTGAACCCGGGAGGTTGCAGTGATCCAAGATCGTGCCACTGCACTCCAGCCTGGGTGACAGAATGAGAGACCCCATCTCAATTAAAACAAAAAAATATAGAGTAATGAGAAAGGCTGAAGGAGACTGATCAAATTGACTTGCTTGTGTTCTCAGTTCATGAAGTGGTGTAGGTAGGGTTGATTCTGCCAAATTAGGAGGGAATAGTAGTGAAACCTCAAACTCCTCTCCACACCTCCCTATCCCTCCCCACCCACCTGGAAGTAGGACGTAGAATTGTGGCCTAGCCCAAGTGAGGCTTGATTCTTATTCTTACTAGTTTTGCCTAGACTGCCTCGTTCTCTTTCAAGCACTTAGGTGGGTGTTGAAGTATCCAGGTCATTCAAGATACTAGCCATGAGCAAGGACTTAAAGTTTGTCAAGACAAAGACATATTTCGAAGGTTCAGAGTGAGCGTGTGTCCTCTGTGAGCCTCAGTTGAGGCTCCTCAAACCTGAAGATAGTGTCAGAGCCTCACCTTTACATGAGAGGAGTTGGCTCCTTGGGCCTCAGAGCAGGTAATGCAAGAAAGGTTTCAAATGAGTGCATTAAGTAGAATATCTCTTTACTCCTAGACAAATACATGTAGAGCAACTACTAAGAATCCTGAATTAGCTTTATCTCTCCCACAGGCCAAGAGCTCCTCTGAAGCAGAAAAATCGGATATTTAACTTTGCATTTATAGCACTTGGCACAGGGTAGGCCCTTAATAAATGTTTGCTGAATGAATGTGCAAAGGAAGACAACAAACAAGCTCATTGCTGATCTGGCTAGCACAAAATCCACTTGTAAATTGTCATTCTGACTATACCTCAGGCATTACATTTTCAATTAATTTCTTCTGGGTCAATTACTAAGCCTACCTCTTAGGCTCATTCACAATTGTGTATTAGGCCCCATGTGTCTATACAGCAAACCTCCAAGGGAGACTATCCCTGGCCACAAAGCTTGCTGTATAATCAAGTACCCTACAGTGCATATCTGAAAACCACTAGGCTGGGCAGGAAAATGGAAGGAGAATCAGAATTCGATTTGTTACAAGAATAATATGCTTCCAATTTCTTAAGTTGTAGTGTTCCTGTTTTTTTCAGGTAAGAATCTACGATCTTTCAAAATATGAGCATGGAGCGGATGATGTGCTCATCCTGGCCACTGATGGACTCTGGGACGTTTTATCAAATGAAGAAGTAGCTGAAGCCGTTACTCAGTTTCTTCCTAACTGTGATCCGGATGATCCTCACAGGTTTGTGCATTTCTACAATTGTAGGGCTATTCCTCAAGCATTCTTGCATGACATGCCTGAAATAATTAATAATCATGCAATTTTCATAATTCTTGACTTAGAGGCTGATATGGATGGTACAGGAACCGAACTGCAGAAGGGATTACCTTTCTTATAAGAGGTAGTTTCTGGCTGGGTGTGGTGGCTCAAGCCTGTAATCCCAGCACTTTGGGAGGCCAAGGTGGGTGGATCACCTGAGGTCAGGAGTTCGAGACTAGCCTGACCAATATGGTGAAACCCCATCTCTACTAAAAACAGAAAAATTAGCCGGGTATGGTGGTGTGTGCCTGTAGTCCCAGCTACTCAGGAGGCTGAGACAGGAGTATCACTTGAACCCAGGAGGCAGAGGTTCCAATGAGCCAAGATCACACCACTGCACTCCAGCCTGTGTGACAGAACAAGACTCTGTAAAAAAAAAAACAAAAAAAAAGTTTAGATTGACAGCCAACTTTCGAAAGCAAACAGTGCCAATGGTGGGATTATATCTTCAGTTAGCTAAGAAAAAAATAACGGTCAATCTAGAAATTTTAGATGTAGTAAAACTATCAATAATAAGAATGAAATAAATTTTCAGGCAAAACAACTGATATTACTGCCAACTAAACTCTTCTGAAGAAATTTCTATAGGATGTGCTCAGATAAGAAAAGGAAATGATCCCAGAGGAAATATCTGAGAAGTAAAATGGATTATTAAACTAAGGTATTAGTAAACATGTGGGTATTTTAAATATACACTGACTATATAAAACAAGAATGTCTAATGCGTGAGGTTAAAAATAATAGAACTAAAATATTGCATAAAAATAGCATACAAATTGTCAAGGGAGGGATGTTACTCAGCTAACATATGCTATGGTTCTTTTGAGACGTTAATGGTGTTTGACTTTAGGCTTTAAGTAAGCAAGTTTAAATAGCCAAGAAAAAATAATAAAAAGAGTACCTTCTAATCTAGTAAAGAAAAGGAAACTCAAATGGAATAAAAACCAAATTTGTAAACAACTTATAAATCAAAGGAAGAAATTATAAGTGAAAATTAGAAAGTACCTGGGCCTGAATAATAATACATACCAAAACTGTAAAGGCTGAATTTTTAGCCTTTTTTTCTAATTTAATGAACTAAGCATAGATGAGACTCCACTCACCTCTGACCTCCCAGAAATGACTATTATCCCTCTATGCCTTGACCTAACTTTATCCAAAGCATTCCCCCTGTGTCACAGGGAATCAATCTCTGGCCACAACATCCTGACTTCTGACAACAGAAAAAGAAGAAAAGAAAGAGACCCTTAACCACAGAGAAAGATATTCCTCGGAGTGAGGTTCGAAGGGCTGACTTGTGTTACTTGGATAGTTTGGCCTATATTCTTTGCATAAACATACACAAAAGAATTCTTAAAACTTAAAGGCTCTAAGGAGTGGAGCTGTCTACCTGAACTGATCCATAGAATCAGTACAGTTATAACCAAAATGCCAATGGTGTTTTTATGGAGCCCAACAGTTCCACTCAGGTCTATACCCTGCAGTGGTGGTTTTAAAAAGCATGATCCTTTGAGCTACATGGCATCAGCTGCACCTGAAAACTTGTCAAAAATGCAAATTTTGGCTGGGCATGGTGAGTCTTGCCTGTAATCCTAACACTTTGGGAGGCCGAAGCAGGAGGATCACTTGAGCCTGGGAGTTCCAGATGAACCTGGGCAACATAGCAAGATCCTGTCTCTACTTACATATATTTTTTATAAAATTTTTTAAAAAGAGAAAATTGCAGATTTTCAGGCCCCACCCCAGATCAATCAAATAAAAACTTCAATGGTAGGACCAATCATTTGTGTTGTAACAAACCATCCAGGTAATTCTGATGCTGCTAAAATTCAAGAACCAACTTCCCTGGAAGAACTCTTGCACCATCGATCATGCAAGAAGATAGGCACAGATTTGTTTTATTTGGTTTTTCTTGAAGTGGAGTCTCACTCTGTCACCCAGGCTGGAGTACAGTGGTGCAGCCCCGGCTGACTGCAACCTCCGACTCGCGGGTTTGATTCTCCTGCCTCAGCTTCCTGAGTAGCTGGGATTACAGGCACATAACACCATGCCTGGCTAATTTTTGTAGTTTTAGTAGAGATGGTTTCACCATGTTGGCCACGATGGTCTTGATTTCCTGACCTTGTGATCCGCCCGCCTCGGCCTCCCAATACAGGCATGAGCCACCATGCCCCTCCCAGAATTGTTTTTTTTTTTTTTACAGAAACTTTAAGTAACTTGTGTGTCAAGTGGTGGAATGGGTAAACAAAACATCGGATAATTTATAGTACCTCCCTCACCCACACCAAAGCTATGCTCATTAATAGGGAAGAATCTCAAAAACATAATGTTGAGTTTAATAAGCCATAGAGGAATATACATTATGATTCTATTCACATGAAGTGAAAACTACCAATATATTATTTAGCGATACAGACATTAAAACTATAACAGACACCAAGAGAACTAGCCCCAAATTCAAGACAATGGTTACTTTGAGAAGAGGAAGGTACCAAGGGGAATATATGCTTGAGGCCTATTGGGTTTCTAAGATATTTACTGGTAATATTCTGTTCCTTCAGGTAGATGGCAGGTACATTGTTGTTTGTTATTTTAAAACTATAAATGGTATATACATCTGTTTGCATGTAAAATATGAGAGGCAGGGTAGTCTAGGGGTTAAGAGCCTGTAATCTGTAGTTCCCGAGTTGAATTTTGGCTCTTCCCTTTCTAGCCTTATGACCTTTGGAAAACTTCTTAACTCTTCTGACTTTGATTCTTCATGTGTAAAATGGAGATTACAGTAGTATTAACCTCATACATATATATATATATATATTAGGTGAAGTGCCTGATAGATAATAAGCACTAATAGATGTGTTTGTTGTTATTCTTATGTCTCCTATATTTCACAACAGAAAGTCAGGAAACATGTGAAGGTAGACCAGCTGTCTCCTCCTAGAATTGTTTGATGTAATTGAGCTCAGGTGTGGAGGAATTGATGGCACTATAATTAAATATTCTTTTATTTGAATTTGAATGTGTTTCTCTCCTTTCAGGTTTTGTGTTATGTATCCCAGTTGTTAGCAACATTCTCATGTTGATTTTTCTCTACTATGATTATCTTTATAAGCTTTGCAAAGCCAGCTGCCAGTTACGCATTAAAAAGCACTCAGCACTTTTTTTCTGTGTCTAAGCTGGCTTGGTCTTGCTTACCAGCCTGTCTTTCTCCAGGGTGACAAATCTGTATGCCAAGGAGTGGTAACCTGTGTGCAGTGTGCACATACCAGGTCAGAGCAGACTCCTGGGGTCCATGAGAACTGTTGCCTATGAAGGCAGGGTTCACAAGGATCTCTTTGGAACAAACAGGATGGGAATGAAAAAATTATTTCAGTATGCCTTTCAGGGAAGATGGCAAACCAAAGCAATAGAAAGAATCCTACATCAGAAGGTGAATGAATGAAAGGGGAAATTACGAGGGGAGCAAGTTTATTGGCAAGAAATAGACTATCAGGCTGCAGATTAGACAGGTATCGTGGAGACAGGTACAATGGTGTGTTCCTGTAATCTGAGTGACTCCCGAGGCTGAGGCAGGAAGATGGCTTAAGCCCCAGTTCAAGACCAGCCTGGACAACATAGCAAGAATTCCTCTCTAAAGATAAGGGAAAAAAATGTTTTAAAAAACAGAACTGACCTGGGTGCAGTGGTTCGCACCTATAAACCCAGCACTTTGGGAGGTCGAGGCAGGCAGATCACTTGAGGTCAAGAGTTTAAGACCAGCCTGGCCAACATGGAGAAACCTGTCTATACTAAAAATACAAAAATTAGCCGGCCATGGTTGTGCCTGTAATCCCAGCTATTCAAAAGGCTGAGGCACGAGAATCTCTTGAAGCGGGAGGTGGAGGTTGCAGTGAGCTGAGATGGCGCCATTGCACTCCAGCCTGGGCTAAAGAGCCAGACTCTGTCTCAAAAAAAAAAATTTAAAAAGAAGGAGAACTGAAGAGTCAAGGTTTTCTTTCTTTTCTTTTCTTTGAGACGAAATCTCACCCTGTAACCCAAGCTGGAGTCCAGTGGCGCGACCTCAGCTCACTGCAACCTCTGCCTCCCAGGTTCAAATGATTCTCCTGCCTCAGTCTCCCGAATAGCTGGGATTGCAGGCGCTCCCCACCATGCCCAGCTAATTTTTTTTATTTTTAGTAGAGACAGGGTTTCACTATGTTGGCCAGGCTGGTCTCAAATTCCTGACCTCATGATCCGCCCGCCTCAGCCTCCCAAAGTGCTGTGATTATAAACGTGAGCCACCACGCCTGGCCTCAGACTCATAATTTAGATCGTAGCCAAGAAACCTTTGCTCAGACCAATGTCTTAAAGCGTTTCTCTCATGTTTTCTTCTAGTAGTTTCATAGTTTCAGGTCTTATACTTAAGTCTTTAATTCATTTTTACTTGACTTTTGTATATGGTGAGAGACAGCGGTCTGGTTTCTGCTTTCCGCATGTGGATCTCTGGTTTCTCCATCACCACTTATTGAAGAGACTGTCCTTTCCCCAGTGTGTGTTCGTGGCACCTTCATTGAAACATGAGTTGGCTGTAAATGCATGGATTTATTTCCAGGTTCTTTATTCTGTCCCATTGGTCTATGTGTCTTTTTATGCCAATACCATGCTATTTTGGTTAATAGAGCTTTGTAGTATATTTTAAAGTCAGGTAATGTGATGTCTCCAACTTTCTTCTTTTTATTCAGGTTTGCTATGGCTATCCCGGGTCTTTTGTAGTTCATACAAATTTTAGGATTTTTTTTTCTGTTATCTAACTCATAATTTAGGAATATGTGAAGTGTTTTCTTCTATGTATTTGACATCTTTGTACATATCTGTGTGCAGTTTGGTAGAAGGGCACCACACTCATAGCTCAGTTTAGGATGTTGCCTTGGGAGGCCCATGGACAAAGAGAGCTCAGTCCCAAGAGCTGGTGCCCTCCCAGCTGGGAGCTGTTCTAATCTTGTCATGCCAAATGGAAATATGAGTGGAAGTTGCCAAGTCATAACTTCTGTGATGAGAAGAGGCTTACTATAATTCCAGAGGCTCTATTAGCCCTTTCTTGGCCAGAGAGTTTATCTCTCTCCATATGTAACCCAAGACTACAAGTTTGCCTATTTAATTTTCAGTTGGAGAGTTGCTGGGTCCAAACCTGCGGGAACTGACCAAAAGAAGTCAGCCTATTTTTGAACACAAAATGAGAAGGGAAAGTTCTATTCCCCAGGGCGGGAAGCCTGAGGGAAGGGGAATGGAACACAGCCAGTGAGAAAAGCAAGGTGCTTCTGCATCTGAGGTTTTGAGCGGGCCTGTTGTACTTTGAGTCTTACCAGGATCTCCCAGTTTTGTTTAGAAAGGAAGCAGGACAGAAAAAGGCAGAGAATGAGGCTCGAGACACGCACGACTAGGGTCTTTCGCCGTTTGATTGTTGGGCTTCTGTTTATGTTGCCTGTAGGTTCCTTCTTTTCTTTTCTCCTTTTCTTTTGCCTCCTAGTGACAGCCATTCTAAACAAATTGCCAGCATTGTCTTCCTCTGTTGACATCCTTCCCAGCAAGGAATTTAAAATAGCATCTCCCCCTCCAGAATGTACTGTGAGGGAAGAGGTGATTAGCATAAAAATATGTTCTGACCCTGACACCATCCTCTCAGGCAGAGATGGGAGTAAAAATGAGCGATGTGATCTTTCTGACCCTGGTGTGTCTTAAGTCCTTTTGCTCTTTTGAACTGTCTCAACAAAGGAACCAGAAAATTAAAAGGCGGTTTTGTGGATGAGCCAGAATATGAGTGCAGTAAGTTTTTTTCTTTCTTTTCTTTTCTTTTTATTGGAGTTTGCCCTGAAGTGTAGGGAAGCTGGCAGTTCTTTGACTCTTGTGCAGTCATGAAATGACTGTTCCTAGGAGATGCATTGGGCTAACATTCTGGAGTAAGTTTGCTGTAGGTTTTGGAGGTTGGGCTACAGAGTCCTCTGGTTCCTTATGATTCCAATAGGGTTCTCTTTTAAGGCCTGAAGACCCTGCATGATTTGGAGGAGGCACTCAAACCTGGAAAGGGTTTTCTGATGCAAAATATCTGCAATTGACTTTCCCGTCTCTAAGGCTGGAGGTTCAGTGTGGGGGTCTCCTGGGAAGAATATTCAAAATGGAGGCAAATATGTAAACGCTCAAAGAAGATGCTTACCATTTTGTCAGAAAGGGATAAACTGTTAATATTACTGAAAGGGAAGGGAGTGGGCAAAGCCAAGAGGAACTGGGGCCAGGGAATAGCTAACCAAACTTGGAAACGTGCATGGATTCACATTCCCAGTGCCCAGGCAAAAACTCTGCAGAGCTTTGCCCTAATTCTTCATTTGCTCAAACCTTTTCTGTGGAAACTTCTTTGAAAAAAAAGAATTTCACTGTGTTACCCAGGCTGGTCTCAAACAATCCTCCTACCTCTGCCTTGGCCTTCCAAAGTGCTGGGATTGCAGGTGTGAGCCACCATGCCTGGCCCCACCTCATTTTTTTTTGTATCCTGGACTTAATGACGCTCTATCTCCCTGCCATGACCATTGAGGGCCTTTCTATGTGGAATTAAATCTGTAAGAAGCAGTATACCATAAACCCCAGAGTATGTCTCTAATGAGACAAGCCTTCCTGATGTCCACACTTGTCACTTTTCATATCCACGCTCTCCTTGGCTGAGATAGCTGTGTGTCTTGGAAGGAAGAGCTTACTACAGCAGACATTACTACAAGTATTAAAGGCTAGTTTGCATTACCCTGATAATATGAAATTTATTTTGGGAAAATACAAAGGTTCTTTTTATGAAACCTTTCCACGAGTTAGCTGAACTAATTTCTAGCATGCCATGTGGTTTTCAGAAACTATCCCTTAAATGCAAAAAGGAAGGGTTCCCCTCACCTTACACCGTTATCACGTAGGGTTTTAAGAACAAATTCATGAGTGTTTGGTCTGGTGTTTGAGAACTAGGTAAAATCGACCATTTTCTTTCTTTTGCAATGTTTAGCACACTCAGATCCGTGGGAATTCGAAGTCAGCCTGAGGTCCTGGCTCTGGCAGCCTCTACCAGCACACAGCCAGCTGGTTGCCCCATCCTGTTTAGGCGTTTGTGTTTCTGTGGCAGAGCTGTGTGGCCTCTTAGCTGTGTGGCCACCTCAGTGTATTTTACAGGGCTTGCCAGGGAGGATTGAGAAGGAAATAGTCTATTATGCCCCCTCGTATTGAAATTTGAACTAAAATAAAAACCTACCACCTAAGAAACCAGGGAACCGGTGCCAGGGTGCATAGAGCTGGATGAGGCCTGGCAGAGCTTCTCTCTCTCTCTCCTGGGGGTGGGGAACTCCCTCCAGGCTGTGGCTTTGTGTCTGCTGGCAGCACACAAACTCCCAATGAGCCCAGTGACAGCACTGCAGACAACAGTCATCATTATTCTGGTGTCTCCGGGTATTCTGCCTGATTGGAGTCCCCATACCCTGACGGGGGACAGAAGCTGGCATGAGCAGCTTCACCTGCTTCTGAACTTGGTTCCAGAGCTACACAAGGGGCATCTGTGGACCAGCTCCCAGCAGTGAATCTGAGACGTGTGCCTCCTCCCAGGATGAATTGCTTAGTTCTGGGCACAACAAAGGCCATCTCCAAGCCACCCCAGGCCCTCCAACCACCCAGTCACCACTGCCGTAGACCCCTGCCAACATTCCAAAGCTGGGAGAGCTTTTCTACCTCTTAAATTTCTGAGGGCTGCTCAGAATGCAGAGAGGACTCCTCCTCCTGTTCCCATCACACTGGATTACTGCGGGTGTCAGCAGATGGAGGCTGCCTTTTATATGCAAATATTTGGGAGCCATTAATTCCCCAGTTCCTGCCACTACTCACCCTCGTATAAGACCCTGTCTGTACCATCCAAATGGCAAATGGAAGTTCCCACCCAACAAGAACTATTAAGGACTTTAAGGTATGGTGATAGCCCGCAGCCTGAAATTGACTTATTTTTGACACCCTTGTGCTGATTCAGATGCTGCAGATTCAGAAAACAGACTGTAAGACGTAGATTGACTTAAGACCAAACTCCTGGGGAGGAGAAGGGCATTTAATGTCTAATGAGGAACATGGTAACTAACATTTACTGACCTCTGATTGTGTGCCAGACACCGTCCTGAATGCTTTATGGAAAGATCACAGCTGTTACAGAAGGCTTGGAGGTCTGCACTATTATTATTCAAGTAAGAAAAGAGGGGCTTGAAGAGACTAAGAACTTTTTCCAGAGCCACCCATCTGGATGGTGGGAAAGTCAGGATTGGAACCTGGGCAAGCCGCACTCACACCCTGAGCCCTTTTTCTGGTCCACTGGGGGAGAAAAGAACTAATGACTGCCACAGAATCTGCAAGGACGAGAGGACACTCGAGGATTTATGGCCTCCTTCCGCTTGACTTTAAGAGTCAGTGGTTATGAAAAGAGCTTTGGCCTTCCCATCGCTCCTCAGCCCCTCTTCCTTTTTGTTTTCTGTGCCTCCCCTGCTGTCCTTTCTCTGCTCCTCCCCCTCGGAGCCCAAGCCCTGTGAAGTTTGCCAAGTCTGATCCCTGCCCAGCAGCCATGGCTTTCAGCAGAGCTTTGCTGATCAATATTGAAAGCTTCGGCTAGAGAAGAAAAATGTTCTCAAAATTCAAAACATGTCTCCTGGGGAGACACTTTGTTAGGAGTGGGCATTTCAAACTCCTCCACAGTTCTCAAAATGCAGCCTGGCCTAGCATTCAGTAATGGCACTAGGACTGCTCCACACTCAGCTTCCAGAAGCACCGGGCTGCGGCTGCCACACAGTCCCGGTTGGTGTGTGACAGATTCCACTTCCCATTTGCTGTCTTCACCTGTACCGTGTTCTTCCTGGCTGCGCTCTTGGCTATTTTGCACTTATACAGTATGTTTTGACTCAAATTTTCTCCCACCATTTTCTGCACTTCTCCTATGATGGCACATAAACGCCCCTGTGTTCAGCCTCAGTAACAAAACCAATAAAGCCTTCCTGTTTTAGTGCCACCTTAAGCACTGCCTTTCACTGTTACCAACCCAGGGAGCCCTGCTGTAAGGTAGAAATTGGAGAATAAAATGGGAGCAGGAGAAGCAGTTCTTTCCCTTCAGAGAAAGTTGTTTGTTCTTGCCCCAGTCTTGACATAAAACAGCCTTGCAAAGGATTTCATGCATTTGATATGGCAAGGTGGCACTGAGGATGGATGCAAATGAGCTCTGAAATGGCCAGCTGCCTGGCCAAATGTGGGGACTGACACAAAAAGCCTTCTCCCAAGAGCTCGGTCCATGGGGTTGTGATGAGTTGATGAGTCTATGAGGAAAGCTCTTGCAAGTGACCTCACCTGCCCCAAATGCTGTTGCTGAGCTTCATTGCAATGCTGGGTCTTTGGTAGCATAGAGGGAATGTCAGGAAGCTGGTCCTAGGGTTCATTTGCACTCTCATCTATCGAGTGCAGTATCTAACGAGTCCTCTTCAGTGGTCAGTGCACACGGCTCTTGGTCAAGGAGGGATAGATATGCATTGGAGAAGCCGGCAGAGAGAAGCCATATGAAGGAATCCGAGCTCCTGGGAAGAGGGTAGGAAGAAGAGGTCCTAGGGAATCTTCCCTAAACTTCTCCCTCAGTGTGGGGTTGGCCTTACCCTGAAGCATGTGGGTACATGGATGAGGGCAGACGCCTGACAAGACTGAGGTTTTCTGAGGAGGAGGAAATAGGTGGGTAGGTTTACCACACAGGAGAAGTGTGAAGTTAAACCTTACATGGTTAGCAGCAGTGAATCCATACAGGTCTGCAGCAACTCAGTTCTTGCTGCCCTGGAGGAAAGAATTCAGCCCGGGGACAAATGGCAGAGTGAGAGACTGAGGCAAGTTTTAGAGCAGGAACGAAAGGAAGTAAAGTACGCTTGGAAGAGGACCAAGCAGTTGACTTGAGAGATCCAAGTGCCTCCTCTGGCCCTTGACTTGGGGTTTTATACATTGGCATGGTTCTGGGGTTTGCGTTTACTCTCCCTCAGTTCTTCCCTTGGGCAGGCTGTCTGCATGCGAAGTAGCCTCCCAGCACTTGGGAGGGGATTCATCCGCAGTGTGCTTACTGAAGTCCTATGCATGCTCATCTGTTTTTCCTTTATCTGTCAAGTGTGTCTAGAGGAAGGTCATATGACAGTTAAACTTCTCCATTTGCCTCCTAGTCCGAGTGCTTGAGCCCACTTGCCCATTTCTTGAGACATTATCAGGAAACTGTTGATCACCAGCTTCAGATGTTTTCTTTTCTTTTCTTTTTTGAGAAAGAGTCTTGCTCTGTCACCCAGATTGCAGTGCACAGCCAACTTGGTAGCACAGCTCCTTGCAGGCCCAGCCTCCCGAGTAGCTGGGACTACAGGCATGTGCCTAGCTAATTTTTGTATTTTTTGGTAGAGACAGGGTTCACCAAATTGCCTAGGCTGGGGTCTAACTCCTGGGCCCAAGCAATGCACCCACCTTGACCTCCCAGAGTGCTAGGATTACAAGCATGAGCACCCAGATTCATAAAGCAAGTTCTTAGAGACCTACAAAGAGACTTAGACTCCTACACAATAATAGTGGGAGACTAACACCCAACTGTCAATATTAGATCAACAAGACAGAAAATTAAGGCTATCCAGGACTTGAACTCAGCTCTGGACGAAGCAGACCTAATAGACAGCTACAGAATTTTCCACCCCAAATCCACAGAATATACATTCTTCTCAACACCACATCACACTTATTCTAAAATTGACCACCATATAATTGAAAGTGCTGAAACACTCCTCAGCAAATGCAAACGAATGAAAATCATAACAGTCTCTAAGACCACAGTGCAATCAAATTAGAACTCAGGATTAAGAAACTCACTCAAAACCACAGAACTACGTGGAAACTGAACAACCTGCTCCTGAATGACTACTGGGTAAATAACAAAATAAAGGCAGAAATATAGATGGTCTTTGAAACCAATGAGAATGAAGACACAGCATCTCTGAAACACATTTAAAGCTGTGAGTAGAGGGAAATTTATAGCCCGCAGGAGAAAGCAAGAAAGATCTAGAATCAACACCCTAACGTCACAATTAAAAGAACTAGACAAGCAAGAACAAATTCAAAAGCCAGCAGAAGACAAGAAATAACTAAGATCAGAGCAGAACTGAAGGAGATGGACACACCAAAAACTCTTGAAAAATCAATGAAACCAGGAGCTGATTCTTTTTAAAAGATCAACAAAATAGACCACTAGCCAGACTAATAAAGAATAAAAGACAAAAGTATCAAATAAATGCAATAAAAAATGATAAAGGTGAAATCACCACTGATCCCACAGAAATACAAACTGCCATCAGAGAATACTATAGACATCTATATGCACATAAACCAGAAAATCTAGAAAAAATGGATAAATTCCTGAACACATACACCCTCCGAAGACTAAACCAGGAAGAAGTTGAATCCTAGAATAGACCAATAACAAGTTCTGAAATTGAGGCAGCAATTAATAGCCTACCAACCAAAAGAAGTCTAGGACCAGATGGTTTCACAGATGAATTCTGTGAGAGGTATAAAGAGGTGCTGGCACCATTCTTCTGAAACTATTTCAAACAATAGGAAAAAAGGGAATCCTCCCTAACTCATTACATGAGGCCAACATCATCCTGATACCAAAACCTGGCAAACACACAACTAAAAAAGAAAATTTCAGGCCAGTATCCCTGATGAACATTGATGTGAAAATCCTCAATAAAATACTGGCAAACCGAATCCAACAGCACATCAAAAAGCTTATCCATCACAATCAGGTCAGCTTCATCCCTGGGATCCATAATGTAATTCATCACATAAACACAACCAAGGACAAAAACCACATGATTATCTCAACAGATGCAGAGAAGGCCTTTGACAAAATTCAAAAGCCCTTTATGCTAAAAATCCTCAATAAACTAGGTATTGACAGAATGTATCTCAAAATATTAAGAGCTATTTATGACAAACCCACAGCCAATATCATACTGAATGGGCAAAAACTGGAAGCATTCCCTTTGAAAACGGGCACAAGACAAGGATTCTCTCTCACCACTCCTATTCAATATAGTATTGGAAGTTCTGGCCAGGGCAATCAGGCAAGAAAAAGAAATAAAGCCTTTTCAATTAGGAAAAGAGGAAGTCAAATTGTCTCCATTTGCAGATGACATGATTATACATTTAGAAGACCCAATATTAGACAGATCAACGAGATAGAAAATTAACAAGGATATCCAAGACTTGAACTCAGACCTGGAACAACTAGACTTAACAAATATTTACAAAACTCTCCTCCCCAAATCCACAAAACATACATTTTTCTCAGTATCACATTATACCTATTTTAATAGTGACCACATAATTGGAAGTAAATCACTCCTCAGCAATTGCATAGCATTTCACAGGTTTAAATAAAATATTGCTTGGTTGCTTATTTGTTATTTTCATCCCCTATTCCTTCCTGTCTCCATTGTTAAGCACAATTATTGGCATAAAAGAGGCTTTATATATATATATATATATATATATATATATATATATATATATATATTGCATTTTAGGTTTTGGGGTACATGTGAAGAACATACAATATTGTTGCATAGGTACACATGTGGCAGTGTGATTTGTTGCCGTCCTCCCCTTCACCTATATCTGGCATTTCTCCCCATGCTATCTCCCCCCAACTCCCCACCCCCCACTGTCCCTCCCCTATTTCCCCCCAACAGACCCCAGCGTATAGTGCTCCCCTCCCTAAAAAAGAAAGAAAAATCCCTACTTTAGAAGTTAACCTATTCCCTAAATATAAATAACCTAACAATCTGAATGCTAAATACCACTAAAAACAACATATGAGCAAAACACCAGAGCAACGGTCCT